>JAQQSZ010007997.1:0-13163 GCA_028646595.1 Phalanger gymnotis | reverse complement strand
TAAAAAAATAAAAAAATAAAAAGAATAAAGGTAGCACTATCAGAGAAAGGCTGACCAGTTTGTAGAATAAGCCTCATTGGGGTTATTTTCAAGGGCAGGTGGGTCTAAGAGCCCCAGGTGGGAAGTGAAAGTCCACAGATTTTCTACTTGTCTCACTCTACTGTGGTATAATTTCATATTCATAATTTTCACTTTATAGACTCATAGATCTAGAGGTAGGAGGGACCTTAGAGGCCATCTAATCCCACCCCTTCATTTTACAGATGAGAAAACAGACCCAGGGAAGTGAAGTGACTTGCATAAGGTAATACATGTAGTGTTAGGGACAGTTCTACTGATTTCAGAACCAATGCTTTTTCCACCATGGTAGGCTGGCTTGTATAGAGTCAGCATAAACCTACAATATGCTTGGCCTCTAGGGAGGCTTTCTCTCCTTACTCAAGTTCTCTAATAACTGAGGCTGCCTGTTCCTGTGATGGACTGCTTATGACAATTCTAAGAGCCTTTGGGTAATTTCAGCTGCATTCATTTAAATGACTTTTTTCCAAAAGAGAACACTCCCTTCCCCCACTTCCCACCCTGGCCCCCCTGGCTATAAAATTGGGCCTCTGCTTTGCTTTCATCTAGACCTTTGTTGAGAGCCTCCTACATTTGCTGTGTAGGTTCAGAGCCCAGCCCAGAGGCACTGGCGATGATCACTGGCATTTTGGCATCTGTAGCCCTTCATGTCAGTCCCTGGGGCCTGTTGCCTTGTAGTGGGCAGGTGTCTTCTGTGCTGCAATAAGAAATCAGCCAAGAGCAGAACTGAATTTTCTAATGAAAGGAAAGCTGCAACAACTTGTAGTTAACAAGACTGAGAGAAAGAAAATGGAATGAGAAGGGGATTGATCTCATTAAGCTTACTCTGCCTTGTGTGTTCTAAGCTAGGAGACATGTCATTAGCCAGAAACCAGGAGAGCAGAGTTCTCAGTTCTTATACGAAAGTTTAGATTACAAAACTTCAGCCCTGGGGCACTCCTACCAGGAGAGGAAGATTTGATGGAGAGCTCAGCAACTGAAGAAGTTCCAAATGATAACATTGATAAGAAGTCAGAACAAAGGGTCACAGAATCTAAGTTAAGCCCTTTGAAGCAAGGGGAAAAAAGACTCGTTTGTGGATCCAGAGGGACACTGCTTTACCTATGAAGCGATCTGTATCTGAAACAGAAGATTAGTTGGAGAGAGTTCAGTTTTAAGGGGTCAAAAATTCAGAAAGCTGGATTTTCTTGGGGAAAAAAAAAGCATCTCTTTTAAATCACAAGAGCTCAGGATGAGGAGCAAGACAAATTATCAGAAGTTAAAACTTGTCCTTGGACACAGATGAGGCAGGCAGTGTAAAGTAGTGGAAAGTTCATGGGATTGGGAGTCAGAACACCTGGGTTCTAGTGACATCTGCCCTAATTAGGTCTGTGATTTCCAGCAAATTTCTTTACCTCTCTGACCTTCATTTTCCTTCTCTTCCCAATGAGGTGTTAGAAGTGATACTTCTCTATCTTGATGACCCCGCAGTTTGTCAAACTCAGTATGTCCAAAATAGAATTCATTATCTTACTCCCTATACCCACCTGCCCTCCTAGTTTCCTTTTTTCTATTGAGGGCATTGCTATCCTTAAAGTCACAACCTCAGAGTCTTTGACTCCTCCCTCTCCCCTTCCCATATCCAATAATCTGCCAAATCTTTCATAATGGTACTAGACAATGGGAGCCCCATCCTCAGAGAATGTGCATCATGCTCTACTTGCTGCCAAAGAAGGGGTGTTGGTTTGGTAAGCCTGCATAAGGCAAAGGCCCTATTCCACAGCTCACCTCTTGCAGAGGGTGTGTGTGTGTGTAGTTTTTTGATTGGCTGCTGAACTGAAACTGTGTACTAAACTACCTTTCAATCAAGACAACTGTTGTATGGCTTCATGGGTGGTGGTGGTGGGGCCTCTCTTACCTTAAAGCCACCACGAAGCAGATGAGCACATGGCTTCTTTGGTAAGATTATTTACAGGATGGAGTCATTTCCTATTTGTGTTTTCTTTCCTTTGATACAAGATCTTGTGAGATCATAAAAGGCCCAGGAACTGGAGTTCATACTAGAGTTTGCTCACAGCCAAGCCCAGTGAGGAGCATAGCTCAGAGGAGAGAATTGTGGGATCTAGCCTAGGACTGAATAAACCTGAATAAATTGAGACTCTGTGTCCTGCAGCAAGAGAGCAACTTATTTAGTGTCTAGGCCACATTTGGAAGTTAATTTAGTGGCAAAAATGCTATGTAACAATCATTTTAGTTATGAGTCCACTCTCCCCTGAGACAAAGTTAGTAAAGAGGCAACTATGCCCCTGGCATTGAAAAAAATGCTTTGTAACTTCTGTACTTGCTGTATCTTTTTAGTGAATATGACTTTGTGAAAGCTAATTGATGATAGTTGGTTAAATCATATTGGCTATTAATAACTGGGGCTATCAATGATAATGGGGAAATGCTGACTGTAACTGACAACTGATACTGGGGAGAATATATTAGAATGGGGCACTTGAGGTGCTAGCATTAGAAAGATACCTCTGGATCCCCTCAATGGGGAATGGCTCAACAAATTATGGTATATGATTGTGATGGAATACTATTGTGCTATAAGAAATGATGAGCAGGAGGGTTTCAGAAAAACCTGGAAAGACTTACGTGAACTGATGCAGAGTGAAGAGAGCAGAACCAAGAGAACACTGCACATAATAACAAATGATAAATCATTATAGAAGATCCTCCATATTATAGTGTTAGCCTGCCCCACCCTCCCACCCCCATTCCCCAGCTCCTACAAGATCTTTAAACTCTCTGGCTTGGAATAAAGAATCAGACATTCCTTTCTGGCTAGGAGACTGAGAAGCCCCTCTCTGAGAATGCACCTCTCAGACATTCCTCTCTGACTGATAGGCCTGAACAAAAGATAGAATACACTCCTGAACAAAGGACAGGAAATATTTCTGAAGCTGCTTTTTGAGTACCTAGCCAGTTTTCAAAAAGCAAAATGACTAACAGGATCTTCCCCTCCCAAGGGGAGTGGCTACCCTCTCTGGCGGGAAAAACTTTCTTTGTTCAGCTCCTTATAAAAGTCACCATGTGGGACAGGCTCATGGGGATCTCACCCATGGGGAGGAAGCTTCGCCTGGGACCGTTTTCCCTTTCGGGGCCTTAATTGAGCTATGTAAACCAGGATCCCCTTAGCTTTGAGAGGATCAAGTGCTGGAGTTCCTCCGAGAGGTGATGAATCTATGTCATCTGTGTCTTTGTCTTTGTCGTGTTAACTGTGTTTGTTAGAGTATTTCCCTTTCAATAAAACTTTGTTCTGTTGGGAGAGTGCCTTAGTGACAGGGTGAATCTGAATCCGAACCTAACTTAGCTTAACCGAACAAATAACTGCTATATTGTGCCGTGATCAACAGTGAATAACTTGGCTATTCTCAGTAACACAATGATCCAAGAAAGTTCCAAGGACTCATGATGAAAAATGCTATCCGGCTCCAGAGAAAGAACTAATGGAGTCTGAATGCAGATTGAAGCATTCTATTTTTCACTTCCTGTATTTTTTTCATGGTTTAAAAAAATTTTTTTTTGTCTTTTTTCACAACATGACTAATATAGAAAGGAAGGAAGGAAAAAAGGAAGGAAGGAGGGAAGAAAGACAGGAAGAGAGAAAGGAAGGAAGGAAGGAAGGAAGGAAGGAAGGAAGGAAGGAAGGAAGGAAGGAAGGAAGGAAGGAAAAAAAAGAAGCCCTTGGAACCTTGAGGGACAGATGTATCTGGCTGCCCTCCTGGGACCCAACTTAATACCATAAATACAAGTTGGGATAAGGATCCTCCAAAGGCTACTACTACCTCCAAAACATTTTTCACTTCTCTCTCTTCCATATTTACGTGATCACTAGCATAGTTCAGGCCCTTATCACATTTTACCTGGGCCACTGCTATAACCTCCTAATTGATTTCTTTGCTTCTACTCTGTCACTAATTCATCCTCTGAACAGCTGCCAGGTGATAAATCAACAAGACACAGCTCTGACTCTATCTCTATCTTGATAAAAATCTTCCATGGCTCCTTACTGACTTCTAGGATAAAAAAACAAACTTCTCAGAAGGCCTTCCACAATTTGGCTCTGACTCACCTTCCCAGACTTATTTCATATTATTTTCCTTCATATACTTGACATTTCTAGCAAACTGACCCACTAGATATTTACTGAACTTGATGTTCTATCTTCATTCTCCATGCCTAGTCACAAGCTGTGTCCCATCCCTGAAATGGCCTCCTTTTTCATTTTTGCCACTTAGAATCCCTGATTTCCTTCAAGGCTCAACCTATTATGGGAATCTTTCTTTATTTCCTCCAGTGATTACTGCTTGTTCCCTCTTGAAATCAGCTTTATTTATTTATTAAATATAAACTATTGGAGGGTAGAACCATTCCATTTTTTGTTGTCGTATCCTCTGGCACCTAGCATAGTGCCCAGCACATAGTAGGCATTTGATAAAAGTAGGTCAAATTGAATTAATTTGGACCTGCTCTTTCATCTTGTTCATTGATTAGAGATTGAAATGAGTGAAATACTAGGATCCCAGGGCCAAACACCTGATTTTTAGTGAAGGGATAGGGAGAGCTTAATGACATTGTGATTGAGAAGATTAACTTTTATTCTTGGAATCTCAGAACAGTGAAGGGAAAACAGGGAAATTCAGTGACTCTCTGGCCTTTGGCTGTATCCAACCCTAAATTTTGTTTGAAAAATGAGAAAGATCCCATTTGCTATTTTTTTTTCCAGTAGAGGGCATACCATCTTTAAAAAGACTTGATTGTGGAGTGAAGTTATTCAAAAATCAAATTTAGAAAACCAGAAGATATGCCAAGGCATTTACTGTTTAAGGGCAAAGCCGGAAGGGTTTAAGCTTAGCTATTCAGAGGAATTTGAGTCCCCCTAACGCCTAGAATAAGTTTAGTTGATAAGTTTTAAGCATTTTCAAGGAGACAGTAGAATTTGCAGGATTGTTTATTCTTGCATAGCTATAATTTGGGGGAGCTGGGTGTGAGGAAAGAGAGAGAAGGAAGTGGAGAGGAGCACTGAATAATCAGAGCTGGCATTTATGGATCACTTTAAGGTTTGCAAAGCACTTTAGAGACATTATCTCATTTGAGCTTCATAATAATGCTTTGAAATCATCTTTTGTTTTCAAATTTTGATTTTTCAATTAACAGGCATTTCTTTTCTCTCTTTCCCACCTCCCTTCCCCCATTGGGAAAAAAGAAAGAAAGAAAAACAAAACCCTTGTAACAAGTATGCATAGTCTAGCAAAACAAATCCCTGTATTGTCTGGGTTTAAAAATGTATGTCCTCATTCTGCATTTTGAGTCTGTCACATCTCTTGTCAGGAGGTGAGTAGTCTATGTGAAGTGGTTTCTTTCTTTTCCTGATGAGATAACTGACCAGCCAGTATCAGAGGCAAGGTTTGAATCCAAGTTTATCCAAACTCCAAGTCCAGAACTTGTTCCATTATTCCACGTTACCCCTCCCAAATCAAAGGAAGCATTGAAATGTTAGCAGGAAACTGAAAGCAACCGTTTTGTGTGAGGAGTATCACTAGCCTCTCTTCTTATAGAGGAGCAAAACATTATAATAACTGCATCTAAAAGAATGTTCAAGCGTGTGTACAGATAATAAAAATAACTGAATCAATGAATAAAGGCCAAGATTGTGAAAGACGCAGACCCTAATTGGAACTGATAACCATTCTTACTCTTTTCTGAATTCTCTGTAATCTGGCTTCCAATGTTATCACTCAAATGAAACTGCTCTCTCCAGTGTTACCAGTCATCCCCTAATTGCCAAATCCAATGACTTTTTCTCAATCTTCATCCAGCTTGACTATTCTGTAGCATCTGGCATTTTCTCCTGGATACTCTCTCCTCTCTAAATTTTTGTGACTCCTGTTTCTTGGTTTTGTTCCTCCCACTCAGTCTGCTTCTTCTCAGTCTCCTTTGCTAGCTATTCATCAATGCCATACCCTCTAAATGCTGCTGTCTCTCAAGGATTTGCCCTAGCTCGCTTCTCTTTTCTCTCTGTACTCTTTCAAGTCAATTCTTATGAGTTCAGTTATCATCTGAGATGATATTTGTAAAGTGCTAGGCAAAACTTAAATCCCTATGTAAATGCTTATTATTTTTATTATTACTATTAATAATAATATTATTTTTGGTAAGATGATTACTAGATTCCTATACCTAGCTCCAGTTTCTCCCCTGAACTTTAGTCTAACATCAACTGCCTATCAAATATTTTGAATTGGATGTCCTATAGGTATCTCAAATTCAACATGGCTAAATGAAAACACTATTTTTTGAATTTCCCCAATACTATCAAGGGCACCACTATCCTTCTAGACACCTACATTAGTAACCCAAGTGGCAGCCCTGCACAACCTGTGGCCTGCCTAAGAACTTCCTTTACATACAAAGGATGTTTTCCTCTACATTTTCAAGGGCTGCCTGAATTCCTTTGACATGCTGCAAGTGGCCTGCGGGCCACAGGTTGTGCAGGACTGCTTAGTGCCATCCTTACCTCCTAATTCTTACTAATTCCACATATCCAATCTCTTGCCAAATCTGGGTTGTTTGTACTTCTACAACATCTCTCATATATTCCTTTTCCTCTACTTCACAGAACGATTACCCTAGTTCGGACCTTTAACATCTCTTGCCTAGATGCTCGCAATAATTTTCCATGAGGTCTCCTTTCCTCAGATTTCCCCTTGCTCCAATTCATCCTCCACAAAGCTGCCAAAGAGATTTTCCTAAAGTTCGTTTCTGACCGTGTTTATCCCCCTACTCAATAAACTCTAATAGCACCTTATTAACTCTCGCATTGAATGTGAAGTCCTCTTTTTCGCCATTTGAGGCTTTCCACAACTTGGCCCTTCTATTCTGTTTTTCTCATCTTGTACATAACTTCCCTTCATACACTCTGAAGCCCAGCTGTACTGGTCTGCTTGCTGTTCCTTACATGATAATCCATGTCCTGTCTCTTTGCCTTTCATTGGCTATCTATCCTTCATTCCCAGGATGCTCTTGCTTCCTAGCGCTGTCTCTTAGAATCCCTGGAATTCTTTAAGACACAGCTCAAGTACTACTTCACGAAGGAGGCCTTTTCAAGTTCCCCTTACTGCTGGTGCCTTCCCCTCTAAGGCTACCTTTTCATCTATTTTGTGTGTTTTCTATGTGTATATGACATGTGCACGTCCCTCCTTTGTCTTTGCTGTTTTGTGGTATACCCAGCACTCAACACAGTGCCTAGCACATCGTAAGGACTTAAATAAATGGTTGTTGATTATTTGATTGGTGGTCCAGGGTACAGAAGTTCAGGTCTGCTTCTGGAGGTTGCTGGTCTATGTGGCATGCAGTAGGGCAGCAAAGGAAAATGACTACAACTATTCTTCAATGCAAAAGTGTGTGTGGGCATTTAAAAAAGAAAAGGACCCAGATTTCTTTGAATGATAAAAGGAGGGGTAAGAGCCATTCTTGGAATATGGATCAAGAAGTATATATCATATTAAAAAGAAAGGATAGAAAAAGTGAAGAGGAGTGATATGTAACAAATGCTTGTATATTGAGAAAATGTACCAAGGTGAGGAAATTCAGGAGCTGTAACATAGCAGCACTGCAGATAGCATTTCTGTGAAGATTAGTGGAGGCAGAAGTGGGAGAGATATTGTCATAGGAATACCACATACAGCCTTGATAGAAACAAGAAAGAGATAAGGACTTTGTGAATTATACAGAAATTCTGACAGAAAGGAGTGAAAGAGTAGTGAGAAGGTCAATTATCCATATATGTGTTAGAGCTCTCCACCAAAAGCAGAGAAACTAATGTTTTCTTGGCTCATCTTTATCTTTCAAAAGTTAGAGAAACCTACAAGGGAAAAAAAATTATCCTGGATCTGATTCTCATCAATAAGGAGAGACTGGCTGGTGATGGTGTAGAAATGGCAAAAATACTTTGAGGAAGTGTTCATCCTGCCTTAGAATTTGTGATAAAGGAGAGGCAGGCCAGAAGTACCCTGACATAACTGAGATATGGTGAGAGCAGATTTCAAAGGGTTTAGAGAAGGGATAGATAGAGTATTACTAAAATTATAAAGGAGAAGTTAACACAGGAGAGATGGGAAACTCCCAAGAATGGAATTCTGAAGACAAATATAAATAATTACAAGAAGGGAAGAGGGAAGTTACTTAAAGTGACTAATGAGGATGCGTAGGGAACTCACCAATCAATTTAGAATTTAAAAAGACATGTACAGAAAGTAGAAGCAAAGGAGGGAAATGGGGGATGAATACAAAAGTGTGATGTGGTCATGTAAGAATAGTGTCAATAGTATTAAAGTTCAGAATATGCTGATGCTGTCAAGGAAAGTTCAGTATAGTTAAAAACATTTTTAAGCTCTGTTAGATGAAAGAAGAGAATCAAAGAACAGATAGGACCATTGCTAAGGGTAAATCAGAGAGCTGATGACATCAAGAAACTAGAGTTGCCTAACATTTATTTTGTTCCTGTTTTCTTCGCCAAAGAGAATGATCCTTGTACTGGAATGGACAGAACAAATATGACTAATAGAGAGTTGATACTCAAGATAGTAAGTTGATATGTAGGAAGTGAGCACCTAACTCCCCTTGATGAATTCAAGTTACCTAGCCCATTCAACTGATGACCTAGACTACTGAAAGAAGGGGAGCCTTCTTCCCAGTCTGGAAAGAAATACAATTTCCAGGGTCTTTAGCAATTAGCCCCACCCTCTTTTAAGACTACAATGTTCAAACCTTGCCAAAAGGGATGTTACAATTCAGAGTCAAATTTAGAATTGAAATGAATAAAAATTTCCTAATAATTAGGAACCTAGGCAGGAGCCAAATTCTGACAATGACAAATATTAATTACCTATGTTTATATGTATTTTATTGTTTCTATGTACTTTTCTGTAGAAAAAGTATAGTAAGTGGCTAGAGTGTATACTTTATCATTTCTGTTATTCATAACTGAGATAAATCTAACCATTTCTCTTAGGCTACCATATAGGGGCATGACTGGTAGTAGTTGTTAGGACTGCAGGCGTAATGTCTAATATTAGAAGCCTATGTAAAGCTGGTTTTGCATATATGTACCAGTTTACAATAATAGCTAACACTTAGAAATATGTATGTATATGTATTCATACATATATATGTATATATATTCTATTCCTTACGACAATCCTATGGAGTAGGTGTTATTATTATCCCTACTTTCCAGATGAGGAAACTGATGCTGAAAGATATGAAATTACATTTCCAGGGCCATACCACCAGTAAGTGTCTGAGCCAGCATTTTATCTACCACAGTCTAGTTGTTTAGTGATGGAGAATATCATAATATCATTCAGCAGATTCTATAAGGGACCTGAGTTAGCTCATCAATTTAGCCGGTAGCCAGCAGGGCCCCCGGGACTGGGGCAGAGGGTGAGTTTTGAGTGGGGAAACTGAGAAAGGAAAACTTCAGAAATAGAAGTTCAGGTATGTATGCTCAAAGGGGTGTTCCCAGAGGGAGATTTAGGTAGATATACAATAAGAAGGCAGGATTAGGACTCCATATTAAAGGGAAGAAAAAAGATGATGAAAGAAGATTGAATGATCTACAAATAAATTGCATTCATTTTGTCATTTGACCTGGGGCATGGTTTACCTAGTAGGAACCTCCCAGGAAACGGTACAAATGAGGTCCAAGGTTTTCTTATATCCCTTTTAAAGAACAAATATGTCTTGCCTTAGATACCACATACCATCTTGATAGAAACAGGAAAGAAATGAGGACTTTGGGAATCATATAGCAATTCTGGCAGAAAGAAATGAACGAGTAGTGAGAAGTAAGTTCAGTTATCCACATATCTGTTAGAGTTCTCCACCAAAAGCAGAGCAGCTAATGTTTTCTTGGCTCATCTTCATCCTTCAGAAGTCAGGGAAACCTACAAGGGAAAATTTTGTCCTCGATCTTTTTCTCATCAACAAGGAGAAACTGGGGATGGTATAGAAATGGCAGAAACACTTTGAGGAAGCATTCATCCTGCCTTAGAATTTGTGATGAAGGAGAGGCAGGCCAGAAGTACTGTGACTTATAACTGAGATGTGGTGATACCAGTTTGGTAATATGAGTTATTTCCAAAGAATCTTGGTGCTCAGAAATTTTCTTCAGGCTTCTTCTGCTTACTATGTGCAGTTCTAGGTGTAATTCTTGTAAAAAGTAGTATGTCAGTGAAACTTATATAGGGGAGGTAGAAGGAAAGAAACTAAAGAATGTTCTTAGCACAGAGGTATACTCAAATGTCTTTCTAAGAGCTTTTATAAGGATTTGATCCAGTATGGTTCTTCCCTTCCTTCCACTCCCTCACCTTAGGGTAGTTTTAATTGGAAAGGAAGGGGAAAGAAAAAAATCTTGAAGTAAAGTAAGAGCTAACATTGGATTATTTCCCCAAGAGAAAGATCACTAGGGGATAGAGAAAAATGTGAAAACTGCATCCTTGCTCCAGTGGGAAGTTGTAACAATGCACTTATTCCCCTGGACTACTTTAATAGTCTCCAAATTGGTCTCTCTGCCTCCATTCTCTCCTGTATCCAATTCATTTTCCTCCACATAGCTGCCAAAGGGATATTCCTAAAGCACAAGTCTGGCCCTCTCAATAAACTCCACTGGTTCCTTTTTACCTCTAGGATCAAATACGAACTCTTCTATTTGGCATTTAAAGTTCTTCTCAACCTGGCTCCAATCTTCCTTTCCAAATTTATTAGACATTATGCCCTTTTCTTTAATCCAGCCAAATTAGCCCATTTGTTGTTGTTGGCACAGGACATTCCATCTCTACAGAGAGTGCACAGACTACAAACTCCCCGAGGGGCAGACACCATATCCTATTCATTTTTGTATCTCCCTTATTGCTTAGTACTGGACACTTTGTCTAATACTTCAAGACCTAAGATTCTGTCAGTCTGTCTGATCTCTATTCAGATCAGAACTTCACTTAGTTGGTCTTAGATGCTGTGGCTTAAATATTCATCACTCTGAATGAATCTAGGCATGAGCCTTTCTATATTTAGGCTGTTTTTTAGGTGATAGACATACATCCCCAGGTCACTCCTTCAAGCTTTTCCAGCTTGGTAGGATGTCCTGGAGGCTGTGTTCTGCTGGCATGGTCTTTGAGAACCTAGTGTCTGTACCACAGTGAAGCAGCTTTTTAGCACTTTAGTTGAGGCCACAAACAGAGTAGATGCTTAATCAGTGTTTGATGGATGGGGAAAAACTATACTGTATTTAAGTATATCCACATTGACTTAATGTTTTGCTGATTTTTTCAAACAACAAAACCATCTGGCATAGACTTTACAAAAGGATTTTTCTGTGTTGAAACAGTAGAAAGAACATTGGCTTTCTTGGAGTCAAATCCTGCCTCTGACCTTGAATCTTGCTTACGTGACCCTGAGCAAATCAGTTTGTCTGCCTGAACGTCATTTTCCTTATCTGTGAAATGAAGAGGTTTGACTAGATATATGGCCTTTGAGGTCCCTTTCAGTTCAAAATCTATCATCCTTTTCACATTAGATTCCAAAAGGGGTCTTGTGATTCTGACTGGATCTGAGGTGTGGCATGTAGAAAGAACCTATTTGTGACATGGCATTTGGAGTACAAGTCTTAGTAGTGAGATAGAACTAAAATTTGGCAAAAATTGAATAGTGTACCAAATGGAAAGAGTGCTAGATTTGGGGTTGTCTTTCGGCCCTAGTCCTTCCTCTACAGAAAGAGGGGCTGGACTAGATGCCTTCGGTGTCTTTGTTCATGGTATTCCTCCAGTTTAACTCTTTATCCCGTCCACATCATTTTACCAAATCCCACCATCCTTCAAGGCTCAGCTCAAGTTCCATTTTTCAAAACTCAGCTCACCTTTTGTGAAACTTTCCCAAGTATTTTGACTTATACTTATCCATTTGGCCCTAGCCTAGCACACTTATTACTCTTACAATGAATGTCATGACACTTAGAATTTTATTAGGATTTAAATTTATTATTAGAATTAAATAAAAATTTAAAAAAAGTTCATATGTATTATTCTTGTCCACCTAATAATTTGTTAACTTGTTGAGGGCACAGACTTGTCTACACTTGCTTTGTTTCCCCCTTCCATATAGTATGGTATGGGGCATAAAGCAGGTACTCAGAAATTACTTATGATTCAATCAACCAGAGTGCTCAAAATCACAGGGTAGTGTGACATCATATATCACATGTAACTGAGAGGCTGTTCAATCACCCTGGAAAGGTTAAGAAATGGATGGGAATTTCATTGAGCCCTAATAAATCAAATATAGGTTTTAAGTCAAATCAGCTTTAACTTTTGAGCTGATCTCAAGAAATGTGTGGCAGAGTGGAAAGAGGCCTGGAGGACCTGAGTTCAAGTCTTTTGTCTACTACTTACTATCAGTGAGCAAGTTAGTTCACCATTTTAGGAGTCAGTTTACTCATCTTTAAAATGGAAGGTTTGAACTAGCTGACTTTTTTTTTTGCCCTTCTAAGAATTTAATTTTATTTATTTATTTTTTTAATTTAATATATTTAGTTTTCAGCATTGATTTTCACAGGAGTTTGAATTACAAATTTTCTCCCCATTTCTACCCTCCCCCCACTCCAAGATGGTGTAAATTCTGGTTGCCCTGTTCCCCAGTATGCCTTCCCATCTGTCACCCCACTCCTCTCCCATCCCCTTTTCCCTTCCTTTCTTGTAGGGTAAGATAAATTTCTAAGCCCCATTGCCTGTGTATCTTATTTTCTAGTTGCATGCAAAAACTTTTTTGTTTTTGTTTTTGAACATCTATTTTTTAAAACTTTGAGTTCCAAATTCTCTCCCCTCTTCCCTTCCCACCCACCCTCCCTCCCTAAGAAGTCAAGCAATTCAACATGGGCCACATGCATATCGTTATGTATAACCCTTCCACAATACTCATATTGTGAAAGACTAACTATATTTTGCTTCTTCCTAAACTATCCTCCTTTATTGAATTTTCTCCCTTGACCCTGTACCTTT
>JAQQSZ010007995.1:0-13164 GCA_028646595.1 Phalanger gymnotis | reverse complement strand
TAAGCTTGCCAACCCCTTCACCTTGCTTTCCTTATTAAAGCAGATCAAAAGAACCTGTGTTTTTGTGGCATGCTGGCAGCTTTCTGGGTGCTGGCTGTGGGTGGATCTTACACCCCCACAGAAGCTGCTAACCGGATTGTTGAAACAGTAGGTCTATATAAATACATATGCACTCATTGTAATGGGGAAAAGGGAGAAAAAGAGCAAAGTAAAAAGTTCACAGCAGGGAACGAAAGAAAACTTACAAGGAGGCAAAGGAAAGATGCACAGCTCTCCACAGAATGTATAGTATTTATCATACAGGCTTCTTGAAATGAAAATTTATCGCTACATATTTTGAATCTTCTCTTATGCTCTGCTCTGCACATGAAATGTTTGTTTTTCTATTCCTACTTTGTATTTAAGTTTCAATATTCAAGATGATGATTTTTTTCTTTATTCCATATTTGTGTTCTGGGTTGAGTCTAAAATTAAAAATTGTTTTGCTTTAACATGTAATTGGGGAAAATACCTATGTATATATACACATATATGGCATAGGATCATAGATTTAGAGCTAGAAGTGATCTTGGGAGCTAAGTCAACCCCATAATTTTACAGAAAAGTAAACAACATTGAGTGGAATGGCTGAAAGTCTCTCATTTAAGGAAAAAGGATACTTAATATTTTAACCTCTGTAAACCCTGAGCTATATCATAAAGGTTTAAAGGTAAACCACGAGCTCCTTAAACTTGCACATACACCCACATCCTGCATATACATAGGGTGAGCATGCCTGTAACTGCCATCTTTTAATTTGGGGTTAAGGTGTTAGATTAAGAATCTTTCTTTGTTTCAAGAATGTGAGGCCAATTGTCTCCACAAATGGGGATAGAGGTCCAGGTTTTAGGGGGTTTTCTTAGAATTGTTTTTGTAAGGGGTTTTAGGGGCTTTTCTTAGGATTGTCTTCGTAGGGTATATAAACTACCTTCCTGCTTTCTTCACCATGCCTCCTTACCTCAGTCTGCCCTGGAGTAGGTGATGCCCAATTCTCGCATGATACTTGCAAATAAAGCTTCTGTCTTTACCCTGAGAGACCTTTGATTGTTATTTCATTATGGGGGATTATTGCCCCCCACACAGTGAACATTAACATTTAATTGGCCTATCCATCCCCTTTTTTACTTAATTCGTAAGGATGGCAAAATATCAAGAAATAAAAATAAGTACACAGCTAGGAGTTTCAGAATATCTATGCAATATATTTTCCACAAGAGGATGACTCCACAATTTTAATTAGACAGGAATATAAGAGCAAAGAAAAGTTTCTTTAGAATCCCCTCCCATGTTTACCCTGCAGTGTAATTAGGTAAGTCATCACGAAACCAAAAAGGCTAACTCAGCACTGAGTCTTACTAACCTCAAACATAGACTCAAACACTAAACTCAAGAATAAATATTGATTAAGGTTTTTCAGTTTTCTTTCTAAGGTGTCCCATTTCACTGTCCAGCAGATCAAATAACTAAGCCTATAGTTGTTGAAGCTTCCTCCTTTTTACTATAACAGTCATCCCCTGGTCACATGGTATGGCTATGCAAGGGAGGATATATTTGTATACCCTGGAGCCTTCTTGGACCTACCACTCCATCACTTAATTCTGATTACAAAGCATATCCTAAGGAATGAGAAGCGGTCCCGAAGCTCTTCCAGGGAGTCCCATAAATGAAATAGAAATTCTTCACCTAAGAATAAAAGAGGAAACTTAGAGAAAGGTGATAGAGTCAGTAGCAGCCAAAATGCTGGACAGGAAAAGCAGGATTCTAAGAGGAAGAAAGGAAAGGAGGACAAGAATGGTGGAACTACCCTAGAAGCAGTTAACAGAATCCAGACTTCTACCATGGTGGATGTAGATGATGTCATGGGATCCTTGGAAGATGAAACTGAGGTGATGGCACTGTTAGAAAGTGAGCAACAGGAAGAAGGTACTGTCTGAAAATGGTGGGAAGTGGAGGAAGAGAAGGGAGAGCTGCGTTTCTCCATTTCTCCACGTCCTATCTCCATAAAGGAATAGCAAGTAGTCCTTAGCATTAATAAAGCAGCCACTGTGTACAGAGCATCCTTCTAGGTTACCAGAAAGGCTCAAAAAGTGATCTAAAGACAATTTTGTAGCTCCCTTAAGACTCTTAAGATTGAAAAGAGGGCAAAAGTATATAAGTATAACTTGAAGGGATTAAAAAAAACCAACCACCGGTAGGGATCAGAGGAAGAGGACAAGGAACATGGCAAATAGGGATAGCAAAGGATGAAGGGTAGTCTAAGTGATAAGGAACATAGATGGCATCAATATGTCCAACTATGAGGCACAGAAGTTCTAGTTAGTCACTTAAAAAAAGCAAAAGAAAAGGAAAGTAATGAATTCCCAACAATAGGGCTTTTTGTGGAATTACAGTGTTTCAGACAGTGTACTGCCCTAAGGAGCCAGCAGAGACCTGGCTTCAAATACTATCTTTGATACTTACTTTGAGACTCTAGATAGGCAAGTCAACCTCTTTTGCCTTGTCTGTAAATGGATATAGTAATAGTAGTTACCTGAAAAGTTGTGATGATCAAAAGAGATAATGTAAGGGGTTTTAACATGTAATTGGCAGGGGGAAATAAAATACCATATATTAAAGGAAAAAAAAGATAATGTGTGCAAAGTACTTTGCAAGCTAAAAACACTATATAAATGTCAGTTATTTTAAAAGATCTGTTAGAATTATTTTTTTAAAAAAAAAACTTTCTGAGATGGCATTTTAAAAAATGGAGTTTATAATAAAAAATTAAAATGGACTATATAATTTTTTTTAAAAACATAATAAGGGAAGCATGGTTATTTAGTAGTGTGAGAGGCAGACAGCAGTAGTGGCTGGAAAGTTAGTCTAAAATCAGGAAAACCTGAGCTCTAAATGAGATGATCTTTATAGAAACCTCCATTTGTACCTCTTCAAAACTTAAAATGATCCATATTTTCATTAAATAGGGTACTCATGGAGTTGAGAGAGAGAGAGATTGATTTATGCAGTGATAAATCTTCTGGCAATGGGACTATATTTGTTTCAGCTGGTCCTTGGACAGTAGCCCATCCCTGAGCCTATACTTGAAGCATCTTGTTAAGACTTGTCAGAACCTGTCCTCTGCTGACATCACTTCCTAGGTTCCAAGATCCTGATAGCTCCATGCCAGCATGAGACTTCAAAGAAATTTTGATACATCTGATTCTAGAGTCTAGACCAACAGTTCCTAAAGTGTGGTCCTGAGACCTTAGCAGGGGGTCTTAGAGGTCATTATTGTTTTCATGATAATACTAAGATGTTTTCATTTATAACAAAATAAATGTAGATAGATATAACCCACATAAATGAAAGTTCTTTGGGATGCTCTATAATTTTTAAGAGCGTAAAGGGTCCTGAGACCAAAAAGCTTAAGAACTGATGTTTCTAGGCTTTAGTATGCTGAGACAAAACTGGGTCAGAGTTTAGAAAATAATTATCATTTTCAGATACCTTTTCCAAAAAAAATCTTGGACTCTCCAACTTTAGTTTGATTTCCTCTTGCTGTTAATTTGGTGTTTCTTGTGTTGGTTTTTCAGTGAAGTGATCAACTTGGAGTAAGTATAAGGTGTCCCAAAAGCCTTAGAAGAGTTTTAAGTTTTAATGGTTTAGGAATCCTGCATTTCCCTATAGTAAATATAGGGAAAAGGGAAGCAAAACTAATAAAACTTCCCAGGTTGAATATGTTCCTTGTTATGATAGTCAATAAATCCAGCCTGAGGAGAAATATAATCCTGATAAAGTTTTTCTTCAGCTCGGGAGCCACCCACTTGTCTGCTTTCAATGTAACTTTTCCTCTTAATCTCCTACTAGTCTCTTTAACGTCCTCCATGTTGTAACCAAGCTGGAAAATTCTCCACCCTCCACACTGCCTTCTCTTAGCTTCTTGCTCTCTTACTCATGCTGCCCCTTGTAGAATGGACTAGAACGGACCCCCCTGCCAGCCTTTCTTTCACCACCATGGGCTTTCTCCATCTATCTTCCTGTCCAATGGCGCCTCCCACTCTCTTGCATTCTCCAGCCCAACTATAAAAACGGGGTCCCTTCTCATATTCCTTATTGCGTGTTTACACGGAACTCTCCCTTGTTCTTATATCACTCTCTTCTGCACCATAAGACCATAGAGCCAGACCTAGGAGAGACCTTTGGGGTCATCCAATCCAACCCTCTTATTTGATAGATGAGGAAGTTGAGGGAAGACAAGGGACTTGCCCAGAGTCACAAAGATAGTAAGTAACAGAAGCAGAATTTGAACCCGAGTCCTCTGACCGTGCATACAGCCTCTCTGAAAAGCGTAATATTCATATACATTTTAAAACCCACAGGACAATCTGGGAAGCTAAATTCAACTTTTATATCTAGATTGCATCATTTGTGTAATAAATAAGGGTATGTATTTATGTAATTTGAATTTATATAGTACTTTGCCATTTTGCAGAGTGCTTTCTGTGCAACACTCCTCTGTGCGTATTATCCCCATTTTATGGATGAGGAAATTGAGGCTCAGAGAAATCAAGCAACTGGCCCAGAGGTTATGGGCCTTGGTATGAGTGAAGCTGGAATATGAACCCAGCTCTTACTCTAATGCCAGTATTCTTTCCATTATATCATGGTATGTTTCAGTGGGAGCTACCTTTGTGATCATCTGGTCAAATCCATAGGCTTGGGAGCACTCTGGGAAGCCCCAAATTTCTTTTTTTTTGGAGGGGGTAAGGCAAGGTAATTGGGGTTAAGTGACTTGCCCAAGGTCACACAGCTGGTAAGTGTGCCAAGTGTCTGAGACCATATTTGAACTCAGGTCTTCCTGACTCCAGGGCACTTCACTGAACCACCTAGCTAGCTGCCCCCAGAAACCCCAAATTTCTGAACCTGAGCTTTAAGTTCTTTTCTCTATACCACACTGCTTTCCACTAATGGAATGTACCCTAGAGATCATCGACTCCTGCAATTATTTGGATGAATGTCTCTCCACGTCTCCCCTTTCACACTGTATCCTGCAGAGATGGATCTGTGCTAACTCAAGCTCAGTCTCTCCAGTACTTTGTTGGCATATTGCTTTGTACACAATAAATACTGAATAATTCTTTATTGAGTTGAATTAATGGTAGGAATTTCAGGCATTGGTAGGATTTGAGGGATACTGCTCAAATCATCAAAAAGTGACCTTTGTATAGCATCAACTGACCCTTCAGTGAAATGACTCCTTCACTTATACTCCTGGCTAGTTCATTTTGCCCCCTTCCTGGTGCTGTTTTCACTGGGAGTTCAGACCACTAACTGTTAGCCAGCTAGTATTGCAAATCTCTATTTGTATTTTCTTTTTTTCTTTTTCAAAAGGCATGAAATCATCTCATCTAGGAATCTGTAAGTGGCTTCTCATCATCTTATCCCTGCTGCTCATCATTGCAACTTCTCTCCCCTCTATTTGGTTCTGCATAAAGGTGAGACTCCAAAGTACCTGACAAAGTCATTTCTTGATATCTCTCTCTGGGTCACTGACCTCCAGAGTTAGTCACCAACTTCAATCAATCAACAAGCATTTATTATATGTGCCAAGCGCTCTTCTAGGAATGGGTAGACAAAGACAAAAATGAAATAGAACTTGACCTCAAGAAACTTAGACTCTAGAGGGAGACAACCTGTATATATACAAGTCTATTAAAAATTAAAAACAATTTGTATTACCTTGTAAATCAGTAAGACATTATACTATGATTAGCAGTCTTTCAAGTTATCATTCACATGAAAATACTGAGTTACTAAACCAGGGATGAGGAGACGCTTAGATCTTCTGACATAAGTGGTAACTGACCCAGTCCAAGAAGAAAGCACTGTATATAGAGGCTGAAAATGTGGGGGTTTCTGCTTTATTTGCCTATAAAAATTTGACTTATGTATTTTTTTGCCCCGTGCCATATAACACTGGATTGAGATTTTCATGATAAGAAACTGGAGGATTTCTTTCTTAGTTAACTGAATCACTCCATTTTATGTGTAGTCCCATGTATACTTGACCAAAGGTGTCATAACTTATGCAAACATGTTGTTACTTGTGAAAAGGAATGCTCAGGCAGCATCCTTTTTTCCCCTGGTGCAGACCCATTATTTGTAGCAAAATCCAGGTGTGGAAACCTCTTCTACTGAAGTAAATCAGTGAGTCTTCTAGGATCTTCAAGATTTTCCAGGAGACATTAGGAGATTAAAACAGTGGCCCATGGTCACCTGGTACACATCAGAGGCAGGGCTCGAACCCACTTCAAGGCTGGCTCTTCATTCATTGTGCCGAGCTGTCTTCTTAACACACTTTGATATCCTTTTCAGACACATTTTCACACTTTTACTGATACTCGGTCCATCCGTCCACATGTATGAAATTCATGCAGATTGTCTGAAAGCTTAATTTCAAGAACATTTAAAAACCACGTGCCACAGCTTGGGTGGGGGGGGGCAAGCTAAATTCAATGACTTTAAGGTTGTGATGATAAGAGATTTAATACGGCACTAATAATAAAAATGTTGTAATAACAAGAGATTTTATAAAGTGGCTTTATCATAATAAATCCTGCATGATAGGTATTATAGTATCATTCTCTCCTTCCCCCCATTCTACAAAAGAGGAAATTAAGGCCCAGAGAAGTTAAGGGGTTGGACCAGAATCACACGGCTAGTGGTGGTAAAGACTGATTGGTTCAAGACCAATGCTATTTATGTTACATCAGAGTGCCTCTTGATGGAAGGTACTTTAGAGGTCATCTAATCCAACCACCTCATTTTACAGATGTAGGAAACCCTACAGTTGTAGGTCAGTTGTTTAGTCATTTTTCACTCATGTCTAACTCTTCATGACCCCTTTTGGGGTTTTCTTGGCACAAATACTGGAGTGGCTTGCCATTTCCTTCTCCAGTTCATTTTATAGGTGGGGAAACTGAGGCAGATAGGATTAAGTGACTTACCCAAATTCATATAGCTAGTAAGTGTCTGAGGCCAGATTTGAACTCAGGGAGAGGAATCTTCCTTACTCTAGGCCCAGCACTCTATCCACTGCACTACCCAGTGGCTCCTACATTTATCAGAGATGTCCTTAAATCTTCAAGAGCATCTAGATTCTAACACTGGACCATTCAAGTTCAAGGAGAAGGATGGGGAGCAGCGTGGTCATTCACGTAGAACAGAGAAACAACCAGCTTGTGAAGTGGATGGACAGAGACCAGGAATTGGAGTCAAATTCAGGACTGAAAACAAGAATTACTCATGTGGCTTTCTACTTCAGCACAGGCAAGTGAGGGAACAAAGAGAACAAAAGGAAATGAATGCATGGAGTGAAACAGGAACTGAATAGGTGGTTGGGTCATCCTCCAAGAATCAGACCCATTTAGTCAACATATATTGGTGGAGGACTTACTGTGCTCCTGTGTGTGTGCATGGCACTGTTCTGGGTGCCTGGGAAATGTACAAAGGTGTACAAGACACAGCCTGACCACTTCTAGGAAAGGACTCTCATTTTGTTGTTATCACATCTCCAATATCTTGCACTTGATTAACAACTGTTTGTTTAATTGAGTTGAATTGTCCAAAAAGAGCCTTATATCTCTGAGTGGCTTTTAAGGATCACAAGATCAAAGAATTCAGAGCTGGAAGAGACTCAGTTTATCCCACTAATTCAACTCTCTCATTTTAGAAGACATGGCTCAGGCCTGAAGGAGTGAAAAAGGTTTGCCCAAGGCCATAAAGATAATAGTAGGAAAGGCAAGATTTGAACCCAGACCCTATGTCTTTTGTCTAGTGCTCTTTCTGGTGTGGACCCTGCACCACATTTTTCCAACTTATAATTAGTAGAGGTAGATTTGTATTGCTCTCAGCTGTAACTGTGGTGTTGGGAGATTAGGTATTGAGAGCAGTTGTACTTCATCAGTTAGAAACAATTGAGCTTATTACTCAGTTAACAATCAATCAATTAAATTAGCAAGTATTTTTTAAGCTCCTACTACCATGGGGATACAATGAAATAACCTCTACTCCCAAGGAATTTATTGGTTGAAAGAAGGAAAGATTCCTTCTTCCTGTGGTTCCAGCATAAGGGTGCCCTTCCCTGGCCAAATCCCACCATGGCTTCTTCCACCATTCATCTCTTCTAAGGTTGATATAGAGCTACAAAGTAGATCTTCCCCTTTCCCTTTCCCCTTCCCCCAATGCTACTGACATCAGTTATTCCATTTGCCTCTATAAATGTGTGGATTCCTAGGACAATCCTGTGCAGTTAATTCCCTCAAATTTTGTGTTCTTCCCATTCAAATGAAAACTCTTCCAATTAGAAAAAAATTCAGAACTTCCAGGTTTCTTGCACTCTGCTTGCAGTTCTCAGCAAGAAGTATGAAATGAAATTCATATAATTAAATTTCTTTTTGAGGCAACCTAGAAATCTAATTGCTTTTTAGAAAAAAAATATCACATACTGTGTTTAAGTAGGTGGGGATATTGTGGTCCAGTAGAAACAATACCAGCTCTGAAGTCAAAGGTCCTGAGTTAAAATCCCACCTCTGATATTTACTACCTGGGTAACTTTGGGCAAATCATTTAATATTCCCCTGGCCTCAGTTTTCTTATCTGTAAATTGGGATCTAGAACTAGATGGTTTTTGAGGTCTCCTCTAGCTTTAGGTCTATGATCCTTTGATCTTGTTTGTCCTCTGTCCATTTAATAGGTCAGGAGGAACATATAAATCAACAGAAGTGATGGTCAACCTATTATCTACCAAAATATCAAATAGCATTTTATGATTTGCAAAAGGCTGACCAAACCTGTCAACCATGTTCTTCAATGATTACAGCTTCTTATTTGGAATTTTATCCACGAATATACTCTTATTAGGAGTAAATCAGTCTTCTATCGGTTTCTGAAGTTTCTGAAGGTTCTTAATTATGATATGAATTCTGATACTGCTGCCAGGGACCCAGATTCCATTCCTATAAGTCACTTAACTTGTCTGAGCCTTCACAAGGTTGTTGTAAGAAAAGAATTTTGCAAACCTCAAAACACTATATAAATGTGAAAAAGATTTTTCCTCTACAAAAGATTGTTTCTATAACTATTTTAACCATCAGTGGTTTGAAACAAGAAATTTTATGTCACCAAGGCTCACGTGGTATTACAAAACCTTTTCAGAAAGGTTTCAATCCTCTTTCTAAGGTGTTTTGAGCATCTTAATTTTTCACCTTCAGATAGTGCGGGAATTTGAGAGTCGTTGTCTTCCGTCTGGGCATCTTCTTCCAAGAAGAGCCAGAGGCCCCGGTAAAGAATGTTCTTTTAGTTCCATAGCTTCTTCCATTTTCTCATCTGTAAAATGGGGATGATAATAGTACCTCCCTCCCAGAGCTGCGTCAAGGATCAAAGGATATATCACACATAAAGCACTTGGCCTCTGTATTCCCCACCCCCTTTCATGATGTTTGTCTCTGTACTTTCTGTGCTGTTCACCCTACACCCCTTTTTAAAAATGTGATTACAGCCCCCCTTCCCACTGCCATCATGGTTTTTCCCGGTGAGTACTCAAAGAACCAGGGATGCCTGGCCCATTTCATTATTCCATAAATTAATTAACAATTCATCTGCAGATAGGGTTTTAAGCTGAGAAAAAATGGACAGGGATGGTCAGATGTGGTGGAAAGAGGGCTGGTTTTGGACACAAGAAACATGGGTTGAGATCCCAGCTCTGCCACTTATTCTCTATGGATCTTGGATGAATCGCCCTCTCTGGGCTTCGTTTCCTCTTCGGTAAATTGATGGGGTTTGATTAGATGATCTTTAAGGTTCTTTCCAGCTCTATATCTATATGATCTTGAGAATGGCTTTTAGGCCAGGAACCTAGGAATAGCGTTTCAAGATTAAGAAGTATCTGACCTGCACTATAGCACAATAAAGGTACAACATATTTGGGTTATATGATAAGGACGATCTGGTTTTAAAGAGCTTTCCTGGTATGACTCAAGGAGGGTTAGAAGACTCCTCTGAGTAAGAAAGCTCTGGTAGTCTGGGATACCATCAAAGCCCTAGCAAACACCCTGTAAGTCTCAATTAGTTAATCTACCACTCAATTAAGAAGCACTAATTGAGCAGTCTATAAGCAACTATTAAGTACTTACTATTTGCCACTGTGTTGGGTTTGCAAAGAATGGCAAAAATAGTCCAGGGCTCCAAGGAGTATGTCTCAAAAGGGGAAACACTGAGTAAATAGTTGTATGTGACATAAATACAGAGTAGAGAGAGCACTCATGTGTCTTATCATGAGCTTTGCATCATGCTTGTTGCTATGGCCACTAATAACCACAGAGATGAGAAGGAGGTCCATTAAGGTACCACCCTTTAACCCCCGGGCAATGCCAGATCCCTTCCACATTTTAGGAAATGCCAAAGGAGACAGTTGCTGTACCCAAAGTTTGCTGTGAACGACTTCAGGCCCAGGCAGCCAATAATCTTCATAGAACAACAGCTAGACCAAAAGTCCTGCATTTAGCCAACTTTCATCTTGCATAGAAAAGTGAGAGACAGAAGAGGGCTTCCAGGATGTAACCTTATGATAGGTGTTCCCCCATCACCATTGTGTTGGTAAGCGAAATGGCCTTAGTTTTCTTTGAGTGGCTCAGTGTGTTTCATTAAGCCTTGCTGGGTGCTAAGCCCCAGGCCCAGAGCCCTGTTGGGTGTGGAGCCTATGTGGGTGTGCATTGATGACTGAGGTGGGGCCCAAGGTGGGGCTGGCTGAGGGGAGGTGTTAACTCCAGAGCCATGCCCTATTAGGTGTTGACCTGATCTATGTGGATGTGAGCTTCCCAGGGTCCTAAGGGGAGGGGCCAACTCAAGAACCAATAAGCTCTGGTCATTCAGACGACGCTTGATGATGTCAAAGTCTCTATGGGAAGAGAGAAGACAGCTTGAAGATTGATTTTCTGTTGGAGCCAGAGACACCTGTGGCCAAGGCTGAAGATAAGGCCAAAGCCGAAGCAGGAGCTGCGGAAGTAGAGCCGACCCGGAAGCAGAGCTGACTCGTGTATGGACCGAGGAGTGCCGAGCAAGGACTTGAGGCCTGTGGGTAATATTCTTATGGGAGAGGGGAAGCATGAATGTGATTTGGTTTAATACCATCATGTTTTTCTGTGGCCTCCTGGTTACTCTTGTGAGGGAGGACTTATTGGGCCTGGAAGCTTTTGATCAAAATGTCAAAATGGGGAGGCTGGTTAGTGGGTCTGTTACTTTGGAGCCTGAATAAATGCTTTAATTCTTCTGCCTTCTACTTAGAGAATTCCTTATATCCTGCGGTTCTGAACCGTTCAGACATATATATGATTCTCTTTGAAGTCATAAATTCTGCCTTCATAATACAACCATCTCCTCTCTTCCTGCTTCCCTCTCTCTCCAACAGAGAGTCTGGAATGATTCACTTTTGTCTTTACATTTCCAGCGGTTAACATAGAGCCTAACACATAGGATCATAGAGCTGGACAGGACCTCAGAAACCAATCACCTCATCTTATAGTTGAAGAAATTGAGCATCAGGGGGGTAACATTGCTGTCCAAGGTCGCACAGAAAATGCTGGAGGTGGGATTTGCATAGCATAGAGTAGGTGCTTAGTAAATGCAGGTTGACCGATTGACTGAAGGACTGAGCATTGTCTTAGGGATTTTCTTCTTACTGCCCTGCTTGGATACCTACCACAAGGTGCATCTTCACCTCCAAACCCTAGAGATTCCTTTCCATGAGGTAAGGAAAGTGGCCAATTTTGCATTCTCTGGCTGTTTTAATCATTGTTTGACATTTAAATCTGGCTGGAAACTTTGTCTCTGAAAAAAAGCGGTCGAAAAACTGCTCTAATTGGAATTCTTTTGGTTGTTCATCCAGCATAAGGGTGCTAAAGTGGACAGCATGCTGGATTGGGAGTCAGATAATCTGGCTGCAGCTCCTGCCTCTGGCCCTTACTGCTTCTGTGATTATGATTGATGACAGTAACTGGTATTTATATAATACTTTAAGGATGGCAAAGTGCTTTCCACAAAATTTACTTCATCTCTCTGGTCCTCAGATTCCTCATCTGAAAAATAAGGCAATAGGAATGGACCTTTGAGATCCATTCCAGTCCAATATAGGATTCTCTGATGATAATTACAGCTAGTATTTATATAGCACTTTTGTAAGGTTTGCAAAGCACTTTACAAATATTATCTCATTTTGTCCTCAAAGCAACCCTAGATGGTAAGTACTACTATTAACTTCATTTTATAGCTGAGGAAACTAAGTCAGGCACAGGTTAAGTGACTGGTCCAGGATCACACAGTGTCTGAGGTAAAATGTGAACTCAGGTCTTCCTGACTCTAGGTCCAGAATTCTATCTACTGTACCACCCAATTGCTTATGATCCTAAAAGGTGTCTGGAAATAACAACCTGAAGTTTCCAAAAGGAAGTTTGGTTTATAAGCATATCCTCATTTATCTTCCAGTCCTGAATATATGGTTCTCTTTTGGTTTCCTCCTCACCCTGCTATGATTCAGGGAGTTTCACTTTAAGAAAACTTGGCATATGAAAATTGGGGTTTATAAAACAAATTTTATGGGGTAGTTACATTATTCATGCATTCGCATTCATTTAATAAACAGAACTCTGCTTGGCACTGGGGAAGACACAAAACTTAGCTAAGATGACAGTCCTTGACTTGAGGAGGTTTGTTGTTGTTCAGTCATGCCCAACTCTTTGTGACCCCATTTGGGGTTTTCTTGGCAGAGATACTGGAGTAGTTTGCCATTTTCTCATCTGGCTCATTTTACCAAAGAGGAGTGGTTTGCCGTTTTGTTTATACCAGAGCAGAGTTTTCCAAAGGACGAGGTTGCATGGGCCAGAAAATAAAGAGAGGTCTTGTGCGCTGAGGGAGGAATAGAGCCAATCTGAATAATGGTGAGGGGGTGTGGGGATGGGAGCCAGGAGTGGAGAGTTGGATTCTTTTTTTTTTTTTTACCAAGCTAAGTACAATTTTTTTTAAATTTATTTTTAATATGTTTAGTTTTCAGCATTGATTTTCACATGCGTTTGAATTACAGATTTTCTCCCC
>JAQQSZ010007994.1:0-13164 GCA_028646595.1 Phalanger gymnotis | reverse complement strand
TGAGACTGAATCTGGGTGTGTTATCGCCCCCTGGCCATGTTCCCAGCCAACTTAATTAAACCTTGAGTTTTTCAACGGGGTATGACTACTTGTAGGCTAAAGAGTTCTATGTTCCACGCTTGGGTGGATGCGCTGCCTCACCAGCACTCCTCCTTCCTCAAGAACCCCCTACCTGGACTGGGCTTAAATCTTCAGCAGGCTCTTCACTCCTGCTCAGATCAGCCACTTAATTCCTCCCACTGGGTGGGCCTGGGGCCAGAAGCAACGGCATCTGTAGTTCTAAAGCTGCCCCGCCTCCGCTGCCCCTGGGGGGGTGGTTGCACTGCAAACTCCGTCTTCTCCCGTAGCTTTTCCCACTAACCTTCTCTGTTGTCTTTGCTGTTTGTGGGTTGTGAGGTCTGGTGCATGCCACAGCTCAGTAATTCAGCACGCTAGGGCACTCTCCGCTCCACTCCTGGTCTCGGCGGTCCGCGGTCTGTGGTAAGCGCTGCGCGGTGTGCGCTGGGCTCTGCTTGGCTCAGCTCTGCTCCCCTCAGCTGGGAGCTGGGATTTCCGTGCGGGACAGACCTTACCCCAAGACCATCCAGGCTGTCCTGGGCTCAAGCCCTGCTTCCCTCTGCCACTTTATGGGTTCTGCAGTTCTAGAATTGGTTCAGAGCCATTTTTTTATAGGTTTTTGGAGGGAATTGGTGGGGAGCTCAGGCCAGTTACTGCTTTCTAGTCACCATCTTGGCTCCGCCCCCACAATCATAATAACTTAACCAATATTTGCCATCAATGTATTGAATTCATAGATTAATATATTGTATTAAATATTATATTAATGTACTTTAATGTAATTGCTGTATTGTAATACAATTAATGTAATTATTAAAAGGTACTGTATTAACATACTGTATTAAGCTTCCTCATGTTACAGAAGAGCATACTGGGAGTTCCAGAACCTGATTGACTCAACTAAAGGCACAAAGCTGGCACATAAGTGGCAGACCCAATAGTAGAGTCTAGGTTTTGATGACTCCAAGGTAAATAATTTTCTATTATAACATTCTATGTTGGTAATTATTGTGGGGCTTTTTTTTTTTTTTACTGTTTTCTCTTTTAGAATGCTAAAGTAATCAAGTGCCTTTGATTAAGTCTTACTAGGTACAAAGCTCCAGGCCCACACCCTTTTGCTGATATGTGTGAAGACTTCTGGCCCTAAGAAGGGTATATAAACTCAGAGGTTAGTGTTTTATTTGGGACTCTCACTCACTGGAAGAGTGTTGATGTGGAGACTCTGGGTAGCCACTGGAGTGCCCTGGCCTTGATAAAACCCAGGTATTGGTGCTTTTCTTTTTGGTAACTATGTATATGATGGCTTGATCAGACAAAGCCTGTCTGCTGAATTGTGTAATTTGCTCTGTTTATATTGTCTCTTCTGTTTGCATTTGCTCCAAAGTTCAGGGTGCTAGATTTTCCCCTTGAACTAAGAGAACGATATATGTATGTTTGATTAAATCAAGATTGTTAACTCCCTTAAGGTTGCTTTCCTTAGAAAAGCAGATTAAAGAACCTGTGCTGGCAGCTCTTGTTGCTGGTCTTACACCTCAGCAGCACCTGCAACCAGCATTGTTGTTATACATGTTGCTTCCTTCTGGAGTTTAGGAAGGAGTTTGACAGACAGTTAGATAGACAGGTAGACAGATAGATGATAGATAGATAGATAGATAGATAGATGTCTATATCTAGATAATTCAATGCTAATATGGGCAATTTTTATATATGTTCACATATACCTATGTACACATCACTTGTATGGGCATGGATATAACATAAATATATTATATGCAATTATGTATATGATATATATTATATTACATTTATTTTATAATCTGTTCACGTAATCTACATCAGTGGTGTGGAATTAATTTAGAAAACCCACAATTAACATTATCTCTGTTTTATTGTGTTTTTATTCATTTTGTTAAACATTCCTTAATTCCATTTTAGTCTGGTTATGACTGCAGTTAAGAGTTTTGTCTCAGGAACCTTGCTGTCTTAGAGTTGACACCTCTAATTTAGGTTTTGTGGTTGTTGTTGTTGTTGCTCGGTTATGCCCAACTTTTTGTGTCCTCATTTGGTGTTCTCTTGGTAAAGATACTGTAAAGATTTGCCATTTCCTTTTCCAGCTCACTTTACAGATGGGGTAACTGAGGCAAACAGGGTTAAGAGACTTACCTAAAGTCTGAGACCAGTTTTGAACTCAGAAAGATGTGTCTTCCTGATTACAGGCACATCATTTTATCCACTGCACCATCTAGCTGCCCCTCTGATCTATCATATGTATATATTATGAACTATTATAATTATATACGTTGCATTATAAAAGGTATGTACAATTTTATAGGATATATTATATGTGTATATGATACATATTTTTAAAGCTTTATTGATATATTTTGTTTTTATATTATAAACATTTACAGATTATAGCCATTTCATGACAAGTGTTTTATAACAAAGGTAAATAGTCAAGTTAAAATAATAATACAAGAGCTTCATCTGAAAGTGCATTGAATATTTCACATCTTTAATATTTCCATCTGTTAATTTAAAAAATATTAACAGAAATTTATTTTCTTTGCATCTCACGCTGCACCACATGGGGGAAAAAGAGGAAAAGGAAAGGAAACACATTTCTTTGAGCAATTATCAACAGTCAAGCAAAACAAATTCCCTCAGTCCCTCAAATGTACCCTGTACACACACACATATAATCCTTCTGTACCCTAAATCCATCATCTATATGTAATTGAAAGTATGTTTCATTATTGGCCTTTTGGAATAAAGAATGCATATTAAACATCATATTATGTAATGCATGTCTTATATATGATATATAATTTATATATGATATATCATGTGTAATATCAAATTTAAAACTATACACTTTAATTTATTTATATTGTTTATATACATACATACTTCCATATTTATATATTTTGAATGAGTGTTGAATGGTATTTTTGGCATCAAAATGAATAATTTAATTGTCATTCTTTATGTATCCTACAAAACTGAGCTATTAAAATAGAACTTTATAAAACTAGAGCCTGAGGGTATGGATGAAATTATCCTACTTCCTACAAGGATATAAGTTCCTTGATGTAGGGTTGGAGTTTGTTTCCCTCAGAGTCTAGAAAGTACAATGTAATGTATGTAATAGTTATTTTTCACAGGTTGTGGCTTGTCCTTTATTCTCTAAGATGACAATGACGTCAGGAAGATGGTGACATGACTTGTAAATGAATTGGATTTGAGTTGAGAGAGGGCTGTGCAGTCACCAGCCTCAATTTCTCCTCCAGAGCCATCTGGGTCCAGTGGCCAGATATAGATCAAGACAAAGGGAGATGTCCCAGGATGCAGTAGGAGACCTTGGCCTTTTTAAGCCAAGGTCTTTCTCTGGTCTCACTTTGAGTGAGGCAACGCCCATTCAGTGATAGGACTGTCCAGGAAGTAAGTCAAGGAATGGCTCCTTTAATAGAAAAAAATCAAAATGGGAAGGAAAGACCCTCAGGGTTGCGGGCCAAAAGAGAAAAAATTGCTATTTACATTTGCTCTGAGCCAATTGTGCCCAAAAAGTAACCATTAAGTGGTGCTTGAGCAGGGACCTATTATTGTCCAATCAATGAGAGCCCAAGTGAATTGGGTTTAAGGCATGCTCTTTAAGACAGAAATATAGGCAGTATACCCCAAGATAACTAGGTAGGTTTCAGCCATCAAATTTACCTTCCGTTGGGGAGAACACCCTCAGGTAAGGGCATGATATCTGAGGGGAGAAGATGTTGGTCAGATCTTTCCTCCTTCTAAAAATCATCTTGACGTCTTGTAGTCCCTTAAACCAGATGTTTCTAGAAACTAGTTCCAGAAACCAGTTCCACACCAACGTGTATATGTGTGTGTGTGTGTGTGTGTGTGTGTGGTATGTATATGTATAGATAGATGTATCTATCTATATCTATTTCTATATTCCTATAAGGAGAGACCAAATATGTAGAAAGGTAATGCAATTTTTTTTCAAATTTTTTCAAATTGTTGTCATGGTAGTAGTGGTGGTAGCAATTATTATTAGTAATGGTGGTGATATTTTGGGGGTACATTTACAGGAGAATTGAGTCTATTTTGAAGTATCAGAGAAAGGACGAGTTGAGGTTATGGGAAAAGGAATAAGGTTATGAAGCATTTACAAGGGGATGAAATCAATGACATAAATAAAGAGTTAATATCTTAGATGGCCACTTCATACTCTGAGATTAGAACAAAAGAAGGAGAGAATTATTGAAGGCATAGAGAGATATTTAAAACATGGAGGATAGAAGAAGGAGCTCATAGAGGACAGCCTCAGTCTCAGGCAATTGGGATTTGAGACCATTTGTTAAGACAGCAAGAAGATCTTGAAGAGGGAGACAATAAGCAGTCTGCCCATTTCCATTCTTGCTTTTCTGCAAAGAACACTATCTTTATTGTCTTTAAACAAAGTCTCTCACTGTCATGCATACTGAACCAAGCATCTCTACATGAGTAAAGGCTAATTTTCTGTTTCCCAAGGCCACTTAATATTCTCTAACTGCACCAAATAGCACTGTGGAAATGCTGGCATAAAAAACAAACGAACAGACAAACAACACTTTCTTCCCCAAATACGCCTGAAATGAAGCTGACAGGAGGTGAGTGGTAAACCTGCATTCCTGTCCTCCACTCAATTCCCCATCTTCCAAATTTCTGGAATAGTCCCAATCCTACAAATGGATTGAATGAATAGCTGCCTCTGTGCTCTGATTTGAGGGTTGCCAGGAAAGTTTCTGATAGGTATAAGATCATAGAAATAACAATCATAATTATCAACATACTAATAATTAATCATAATAATAGTGTGCATTTATATAAACACTTTAACTTTTGTAAAACACTTTACAAATATGAACTCATTTTTTATCTTCACCATAACCCTGGGAGGCATATGCTTTTATTATTACCGTTTTATAAATGAGGAAACAGGTAGGAGTGGTCAAGTGATTTTGCCCAAGGTCGGAACACTAGTATTTGAGGCCAGATGTGAATTCAGGTCTACCTGACGACAAGTTCAACCTTCTAGCCAACATGCCACATAGCTATCTGGGGACCTTAGAAACCATCTATTTTGGCTTCTTTGTTTTATCAGCAAGGAAAATGAGGCAGAGAGAGGTTACGTGACTTGATCGGTTTGTAAGTGACATAAGTATAGTTTGAATCCAAGTCCTTTGATTTTCAATCCAATGTTCTTTTCATTTCACAGGGCTGTTATTCTTTTCTACACATCTGTGCCATGGGATGCTCTAGGGTAATGCTAGTTTTCATTTCCTTTTACTTCTTTAGTGCTTTGTTCCTTTTGAGATCCAATCTTTGTAGGCAGCAGCAATTTCTGGGACAAGTCTTTTCCCAGAGTAGCTTTAGCAGCAATAAAGTACAGTTATGTTGAAGGCCTTCTTATTCTATTCCCATTTACTAATATATGGCAGAACCCTCTCTTTCATTTATTAGCACAACAGAAATCAAAATAAGTGAACTATGGATGGAAAGAAGGAAGGAAGGAAGGAAGGAAGGAAGGAAGGAAGGAAGGAAGGAAGGAAGGAAGGAAGGAAGGAAGGAAGGAAGGAAGGGAGGAAGGAAGGAAGGAAGGAAGGGAGGGATGAAGGAAAGAAGGAAGGAAGGAAGGAAGGGATGGAGGAAGGAAGGAAGGAGGGAAGTCTGTGCAGCAGTTTGCTACACGGAAGGGCCAGTGCTTCTCCTGGCTCATGGTAGCTGCCAGTAGCTAGTGTCTTTAAATGGGAGAAGATATGCAATCCTTCCCCTGGATTTATGACCTGGCTTTTTATGACACTGCAGGTGTGAAGCTATAGAAGAAAGGGAAAAAGACAGACCCAGGTGAGTCACTGTAGGTAGCAGGAACCAATGGTATTTTATCTTGATGGCTGGTATGCTTTTCACTGTATTTGTGTACTCTGCTAGCATGCCCTCCTTTTGGAGAAGGCAATCATGGGAGTTAGAGTTGTGTCTTTCTCTTTCCTTTGGACATCTTGGTTTCTAGATTATATGTCTTATGCTCTACTAGAATTGTGGCATAGTTACTGAACAGGACAGAATATGTGATGAGTCTGCAATCCATATTTGCAGAAAAAATGTATATTTAAATTAGTGTTCTGAGACAGTCCTTATCTCAATCTCCACTTCTATAGGCATGTGCTTGGTAGTTTTTTGGTATAACAATATTGTGTCAGCAAGATTGGGTCAAAGGCTTGCAATTTGTATAACATCATTGTAGATTCATAGATCTAAAGTTGCAACAGATCTCAAATGCCATCTAGTCTAAACCTTCATTTTTCAAATGAAGAAACTGAGAAGCAGAGCCAAGATAGAAGAGAGAAGCCATGAAGATGCCTGAGATCTCCCAGTTTCCCTTGGAAACAGCATTAAATCAAGCCTCTTAGTGGATTCTGAACAACAGAACCCACAAAAAGACAATGTGAAACAATTTTCCAGCTTAAGATAGCATAGAAGGACTTCAGGAAAGGTCTGTCTCACTTAGGTAAAAGGGAAGTGTAACTCAGCACAGATGGTGTCCAGGTAAGCCAGAAGGAGGCTCTTAGTGACACCATAGATTACCAATGGAGCCCCTTCAGTCCTAGCTCAACAGGCTAGTGGCACAGCAGGTGAACTGTGAGGCCTACAGCCCTGCTTCAGAAGGTAAATTGCCAGCCCTAGAACCACAGAACAATAGGCACAACTAGGGTGGGACACCCTAGCACCATGGCTAAGCCATAAGCACCTGAGAGATCTAGGCACAGAAAGCCAGTGACCAGGCCCCTGCCCCCCAGCACAAGAAACTTGGGATAGTGCTCCCTGTACCTCAGGAGTGGAGTTCAACTTTAAAAAAATGAGCAAAAAAACCAAAAAGAACCCTGATCATAGAAAGCTGCTATGGCTACAGGAAAGATCAAAACGCAAACTCAGAGGAGGACAATGATGTCAAAAGGCTTACATGTGCAGCCTCAAAGGGGAATATGAATTTGTCTCAAGCCTAAAAAGTCCTCTTGGAAGGGATCAAAAAAGATTTTAAAAATCAAGTAAGAGAAGTAGAAGAAAAATTGGGAAAAGAAATGAGAGTTATGCAGGGGAATTATGAAAAAAGAGTTTTAGCCTCCTGAAGGACATTTTTATCTTAACTCTTCTTTTCCTTGCTGGGAATGTCCAGATTCCTATCAGTTTAGTACAGGTCTTCTTGTCTCATTGGAAGTTCAAATTCAATCAAGCCAGAACCTATAAAATATGCATTCTTCTTCATCTCTGAATATCTTTCTTGTATGAGAAAATGTATGCCCACACTGAACTGGAGAGAACTCAAGAATAATATACTCAGAGATTGAAATAACCTGAGTTTTAGATAAAGAAGAGCTCAATGAAATGGTCCTCTGTCCCTTTCTTCCTCCTTCAGTTCAATATCATTCTACCAAAGGTCTGGACTCCCCCACAGGCTAAGCTATGCTATATCGTGCTCCTCTAGAGATCTGGCCGTAATGTTTATTTTTTCTTGATTAACTGTAATTCAAATGTACCTTGTGCCCCAAGTTTCCTCAAGCTAAGCCATAATGCCTTTCCTTGTGTAAGATAAAATGTGACTGATAAAGGCCTATTACTTTTAGTATTTAGCATTGTTTTTCTTATATGAAAATCTCCAAGTCCCAAAAAGCAACAGAAACATAAATGGATTATAGTAGTTGTATGAATATGGCCTCTACCCTTCAATGTGAAATTGGCTGCCCTTTAAATTTTATTTTCATTTTGAACTTAACAAACTCCAAAGAAAACAAATGCTTTAATATACAACATAGAACAGAAAAAAGATTGTACATGAAACCTTATGAATAGCTTTTTTTCTTCTAAGTATGTAATAAAATCAGTTGATAACTTTCAAAGCTTTGTTCCTCGTTTATGGTTCCTTCTGGCCTTCTCTCTTTTCACCATAAGTAAATATATGTCTCACTTTGAAGCTTGAACCTCTTACTTCTTCTCCAGGAGGTAGTTTGCATGTTTTTACCATTCATGCATATAATTGTAATTGTTCATTGAAAGACCTTAATTTCATTGCAATTTGTTACAATTTTTTTTTGTTATTTGCAATACATTCATTAAAAAAATTCTTTTGGTTCAGCTTAGTTTATTTTGCATCAATTCCTACAATATTCCCATGTTTCCTTGAAGCCAACTCTTTCATCATTTCTTAAAATGCAATAATATTCCATTAAAATGTTATATTATGATTTACTCAGGCATTCCATAATTGGTTAAAACCCCCTTAGTTTCTACTGTAAACCTCACCACTATGAATGGTCCTGCTATAAATATTTTACACATTTGTGTATTTTTCTCCATTGTGAAAAATAGACATTACTTGCTCTTCTAATTTTTCAATGGTGTGGCCTTTAACACATAAAGTGACTGTGTCATTTTGGAGCTCATAGATTACCAGGGATGGAGCCAAGATGGGAGAGTAGAGAAAGCACTAGACTGAGCTCTCCCAACATTCCTCTCAAAACAACTTTAAAATAAAACTTCGAATCAATTTCTGAAGTGGTGGAACCAACAAAAGGTCAGAGTGAGGCATTCTTATAGCCCAAGAAAATGTAAGAGATTGGAAAGAGAGATGTGTAGGATGGGGTAGAATCTGATCTAAAGTCCATGTGGATGAAACACTATATAGACATTGTCAGATTTGGTCACATTATTGGTAGTTTTTCTTTTTTATTGTTAAAAGAAACTTTGTATCTTAAATTGAAGATGCGAAGATTTGTTTTTCTTTTTTTTTGTTGCTTAACATATTTAAATATAATGACAAAGGGCATTAATGAGATGTATTTTTAAAGCAACAAAACAGATAATATCTAACAGGAGAGATAGCATAAAGTTTGAAATGAAACTCGGAGACTTACTCCAACCTCTTCCTGACCAAGCATGTTTTATATAAAATCCTCAACATGTGTGAAAATCTCTAGTAAGTGGAAATTCACTACCAATCATAGCAATTCATTCTGCCTTTGGACAGCTTCAATTGTTAGGAAATTTTCTCTTACATCACGGCTAAAATTAATTGGTAGGTAAAATTAGAGGAACAAGGAGAGCAGCAGCTTTGAGAGTCTTCAAGCCAGAGATGATATGGAGACCTGGCAACTTGTCAAAAAGAGATTACGAGGGACCCCTTTGCTAACACTGTATGCAGGACCAGATGCAGTTTGGCAGTTATATTACTTATAGCCACTTCTGGGTCTTGGTTCAAATGTGGAGAAAAAAAATATTCAATCATGAGAGAGTGAAAGCCCAGAGTGACAGTATCATTTTTAGTCCCAAGGGAATAGGAAGTTCTGAAGATTAGTATTAATAGGGGCCTTCCTGGACAAGGATCAGAAAACAGATGAAGATATTAACTAATGAAAATAACACCTTAAAATGCAGAATTGATCAAAAAGACAAAATGTACAAATTCTCATTAAAAAAATAATTCCTTAAAAATCAGAACTAAGCAAATGGAAGCTAATGACTCTTTAAGACATCAAGAAACAATAAAAAACAAAGGTCAAAGAAAGAAAAAACATAGAAGAAAATGGGAAATATCTCAAAAAAACTAACTCACCCAGAAAATAGATAAAGGAGAGATAATTCAAGAATTGTTGGACTGCCTGAAATCCATCAAATTATCAAGGAAAACTGTCGTTATATCCTAGAACCAGAGGGTAAAATATAAATGGACATAATCTACCAATCAATTCCTGAAAGAGATTCTAAAACAAAAATTCCCAGTAATATTATAGACAAATTCTAGAGTTCCCAAGTCAAAGACAAAATACTTCAAATACTCAAATATTGTAGAGCTACAGTCAGAATCACGTAAGATTTAGCAGCTACCACTTTAAAGACATGAAAGGGTTGGGATATGATATTCCAGAAGGCATTAAAGGGATTAAAAGCAATAATAACATATCAAGTAAAACTTAGTGTAATCTTTCAGGAGGAAAAAGGATATAAAATGAAATAGAGGACTTTCAAATATTCCTGATTATAAGACAAGAGCAGAATAGAAAATTTGACTTTAAAATACAAAACTCAAGAGAAGCGGAAAAAGGTAAACCTGAAAGAGAAATCATACGAGTTTCAGTAAGATTAAACTGTTTACCTTTCTGTATGGGAAGATGATAAATGCAACTTCTGAGTGTTTATCATTATTAGAAGGATTCTACATAGAAAGAATTTGAGGGTGAGGTGATTATATTGGAATAATGTAAAGAAAAAAAATGGATGAGTAAGAAAGAGGGATGCCCTGGGAGAAGGGGGCAGGGAAGAAAAATGGAGAAAATTATTTCCTATAAAAGAAGTACAAAGGAAAGGTCTTTTATAGTGGACAGGACAATAGGGGTTGGGGTTTAAATTGGTACATGTACACACACACACACACACACACACACACACACACACCACTCAATTGGTAGTAGAAATCTTACTTACCCAACATAAAAGCAGGAAGAGAAGGAAATAAGGGAAAAAGGAAATAATAGAAGAAAAGGAAAATTTAAAAAGGAAAGTGAAATTAAAAAAAAGTGGTCAGAAACAAAAAATAGAGGGGGGACAGAATAAAAAGATAGAAGGATAAACAGAAAAAACCAGGATAGAGTGACATGCTCAGTTAGTAATGATAACTGTGAAAGTGAATAGGGTGAACTCATCCATGAAATAGAAAGGATATCAAAATGAATCAGAAACCAGAACCCAACAATATTGTTTATAAGAAACAGACTTAAAACAGAAAGAGATGCATACAGAGTTAAAATAAGGGGCTGGAACAGAAACTGTAATGCTTCAGATGAGGTAAAAATGGCAAGGGTAATAATCATGATTTCAAGCAAAGCAAAAGTAAAAATAGACTTAATTAAAAAGGATAAGCAGGGACAATGAAGTAATATTAATACTAAACAAAATGCACCAAAATGTCATAGCTTCCAAATTCTTAAAGGAAAAGTCGAATGAATTACTGGAAGAAATATTAAAACTATACTAATGAGATACCTCAAATTTCTCCTCTCAGAGCTATGTAAATATAAGCATAAAATAAGAAAGAAGTAAAGAAAATAAATACAATCTTAGCAAATGTAGATATGAAAGATCAAAATTTGGGGATTAGGGGGTTATTGAACATTATGGTCCAATGTCAGTTTGCTTCTGTATGTTGTGTATGTGATCTTTTCCTTTGCTCAATCTCTGTTATTTCACTTGTAGCAAATCATTTTGGTGATTACTGCTTTGTAGCATAGTTTGAGACATTACTGCTCCTCTCCCACTATACTTTTTCATGATTTCCTTAGAGATTATTGATCTTTTCTTCACCAGGTGGATTTGATATTAGTTTTCAATATTTATAACCAACCCTTTGGTAGTTTGTTTTGGCACTGAAATAAGTCAATTAATTTAGGTTGTACTGTACTTTTTATTATATTGGCAAATAACTCTGCTTTGAACACTTGCATTTTGTAAGACTAAATATTCTGGTGACATTCAGTTTGTTAACTTGAATTCTTATGGTGATAAACTCTGCTTCTATCTTATAGGAAATTTAAAAAGGAGAGAGAGAGAGAGAGAGAGAGAGAGAGAGAGAGAGAGAGAGAGACAGAGAGAGAGAGGAAATTGAATAGTATCCTGAAATTCTGACAGTTTCTGTATGAGCTAAGCTGCTAAATTCCTTCATTGTTCTAGTTCACTTAACAGTAAGATATTTGATGAACTTGCAGCATTATTGAAATAACACTTCTTGCCAGTACCTAAAGTCATTGCTGAAAGATTTTACAAAAGAAGTCATGTACTCCATGAATATGTTCCTGTCTGTTTTGCAGAGCTATGACTCTTTTTACATTGTAATTTGTGGAATGTTTTAGATGACACATTATAGTATCTTCTTGTATAGGAAGTTCATAAAAATCTATTTAACTACATCTCTTAACTGAAGGAAATTTGTGGTTTATGAAGACATAATTCAAAGTCCTAGCCAATAAGACTTCATGATTATTGGCCAAGAATTTGAAGAAATAGCTTTTAATATCAACATCTCTTTGAGCTCACTGGCAGATAGCTAGCAAATAAGGGTGAATAGGAATTGGAGTGTGGTAAATACCCCTTTTCATTTTGAGTAGCTATTTCTGTTAGCCAGAAAACATGAAAGTTCCAGTTGCTTCTATAACTCATGTTTTTCCTTATTCCTCTACATGTCTCACCATAGAAAACATGGATCTTAGCTAAACTAGAGAATGTGGCCTTTTCATCATCCCTTTTGGTGATGTCTAATTGCATACAACCCCTGGCTTATTGACATAGTCAGGCGTTACTGTCAATATTCCAGCTAAGTCACTCAGCATCTTCATTAGCAGAATGCAGTAGCTTTTATTTCTCCTTATATTGACAAGATATCATCTATATATCAACATGTCAAAAAAAGAACTTGTCATCTTCTCTCCAAACCCATCCTTTTTCAAAACTTTCTTCTTTTTGACAAAGATGCTACCTACCATTCTTTTCATCTCTCAGACTTGCAACCTTAGGGGCATCCTTGACTCATCACTCTCCTTAACATATGCAATCAGTTTTCAAATTATGTTTCTCTTTCTATATTTACAATATATTTTGACTCTCTCTTTTTAAAAAAAAATACACAATCACTGCTTTAATTCTGGTCCTTACCATCTATCAACTAAATAATCACAATAAGCTACTAATAGGTTTCACTACCTGAAGTCCACACCCACTCCATTCTATACTTCACAGAGTCATTAAAGTTATTTTCCTTAACATCAAATCTACACAATAAACTCTTCTACTTGACAAACTCCAGTGGCATCCTATTGGCTCTAGTTTGAAATATATACTCTTCTAGATGGCGGCTGGGAAGGAGTGACTGGCGTGAGCTCCCCACCAAGTCCCTCCAAAAACCTATTAAAAAATGGCTCTGAACCAATTCTAGAGCTGCAGAACCCACAAAGTGGCAGAGGGAAGCAGGGCTCCAGCCCAGGACAGCCTGGATGGTCTCGGGGTAAGGTCTGTCCCACATGG
>JAQQSZ010007993.1:0-13165 GCA_028646595.1 Phalanger gymnotis | reverse complement strand
ACCTACTCAGCAAAACTGAGTATCATGCTCCAAAGCAAAATATGGATTTTCAATAAAATAGAGGACTTTCAAGCTTTCTCAGGGAAAAGACCAGAGCTGAACAGAAAATTTGACTTTCAAAGACAAGAATCAAGAGAAGCACGAAAAGTTAAACAAGAAAGAGAAATCACAAGGGACTTGGTAAAGTTGAACTGTTTTGTTTACATTCCTACATGGAAAGATAATGTGTATAACTCTTAGGGAGGGTGGGTGGGGAGGGAAGAGGAGAGAGAATTTGGAACTCAAAGTTTTAAAAGAAGATGTTCAAAAAAACCAGTTTTTGCATGCAATTAGGATAGTAAGGGAAAAGGTGATGGGAGGGAGTCGGGTGACAGAAGGGAGGGCTGACTGGGGAATGGGGCAATCAGAAAATACGCCATCTTGGAGTGGGGGGGGAAGGCAGAAATGAGGAGGAAATTTTTAATTCAAACTCTTGTGAAAATTAATGCTGAATACTAAAAATATTAAATAAATAATGATTCAAAAAAGGAAAGAAAAGAAAAAAAGAAAATAATTTTATATTCAGTAGCCAATTATTGTATGCTTTCCCTGAGATGAATATGTAATTTCCATTCTTTCTTCCTTTTTTGTATGTTTTCACAAATACCTCTCTAAAAGTTTTCCTTTGAATATTTAAACCAATCTTAATCAAAAAAATCTTAAAAAATACTATGTGTATGTCCAAACTAGAATTATAAATCTTTAGAGATGGTCCAGTCCATGAGAACACTGAAGTGCAGAAGTATTAAATGATTTGCCCAAGGACAAAATCTACCTTTAGAAAGCTTAATATGCTCTTTAAATAACAAGCAAGTTCAAAGGCATTTTGTTTTTCTCCTATCATTTAAGATGATAATGTTTTACTAGCATATCAATCTGGAGATAGTATAAGAAGAATGAAGGAACTGTTCTCAGTTTGGGTGGTGCTGAACAACTATGAAGAAATGCTCATGTAAACACAAAACATCTATATTTCTTCAGTCATGGCAAGTGGGGAATTTATATTATACAGTGTCACCAGGAGATATTTTATTCTCTACTGAAATTGAGTGGATTTTTTCCATGCTTTAAGAAACCACAGGAATGTTCAAAGCAGAAACTGCATGTCACAGTCACTGTAGAATAGAGGTTCTTAGCCTTTTTGTGTATTATGGACCCCTTTGGCACTCTGGTGAAACCTATGGACTCCTCAGAATAATGCATAAAATAAAATGCACAGGACTACAAAAGCAACCAAAGGATAGGGAAAATAAAGATATATTTTTTCCCACCAAAGTTCATAAGCTTCTTGAAATCTAACTGCAGATCCATAATATGGTACCTAAGTTAGAAATTCTAGCTATAAAAGATATTTATGCTGTAGGTGCAGTTTGGACTTCTAAAGTCCCATCCAACTGTAAGAATCTATGAAATCCCTTCCTAGGTCTTAGGTAGAAGTGTGCCACTTACAAAGGAAAAAGACTAAGTAATCTTTGGAGGAGGTGAGTTCCTTTCTTTTTTGGGTTGGCACTCAATGTGTTATGATTAAAGTTCATAAGGCTTATTTAAAGTAAGAAGGATAGGATCCTGTATTATCAACATAGTATTCATATTATGAGATGTTAAAAGGAGCTGACTCAGACACTGTTCTAAATATTTAAATCGTGATTTCTGTAACATTCTATTTTTCTTCTTAAAAAAGGCTTCTATGAATATGAATAGTATTTTTGCATATACCTGAACTTTCCTTCAACCTTCAAAATGATGTCTATCAATAGTCTAGCCTATCTGTTTTCTAGAAATTGCCTAAATCTGCCATAGATTTTAAGGCAGTCTTTTAATAGCCTGTCCAGATTATTCCTCCCTTCTCAAGGAATTCAGTACTTGTTTCATAGACATTCTTCTCCATCCAACCAATACTCTCATACTTAAGGCCTTCAATATATACACATATCGCTTTTAATACTCTGAGCTCCTCAGCTATCTGAAATTCCTCTTTCTCAGCCACCAACAGGGATTACTATATTTTATCTACAGAGTTGTTAAACTAATAAATATGGATAACACTGTGGCCATAGTTCCCCACCAACCCTCCCCACCCCCGCCCTGCCAGATCATAGCCAAGCATTTTGTTCCTCTCTGGGTTTCCATGACACTGCTAACTAATCTATTTTTCATCATTCCTTAGATTCCATTGATTATTTGAAATTATCCCTTGCCCTTTAAACATGGATGGCTCACAAATTCTGCCCCTTTTATTTCATTTGCACACTCTCTTGCTGACCTCATCAGCTCAGTTGGTAGGGACTTCAGCAGCCTATTTTAACTTACGCAAAAAATTAATCTCCATTCTTAGCATTTCTAACATCTACAAATCACCACCCAGCCCCTGTTTGGAGACTTCCAATGAGGAGAAACCCACTACCTTTTAAGACAACTGTACAGACAAACAGAACATTTATTAAGAACTTACTATATTTCAAGCACTCTAAGTGCTGAGAATACACATGCAAGCAAGACATCCCTGCCCTCAAAGAGATTGCATTTTCTTGGGGAGAGATACAACACATAAAAAGGGAGAAGTAGGGGAGGGTGAGGTAAGCATGTGGTATTATGGTATAGAGATGGCCTAGAAATGGTGGGGAGGCCTGGTTCTGAACAAGATAAGGTAAAAAGTCACCTATCAGAGCTGGAATACTCAGGGCCAGAGTCCACAATTGCAGTTTGGGAGGTAATAAGGGATGAGTGTGGGAGGTTATAAGGGATTACTGCCAAAGAACAGGCAGCATGGTGAGGAGATGGCCAGAAAGTCACAGCTCATTTGAACATCTCTAAGTGTTACTAATTTTTTCCTGACATTAAGCTTAATTTAGCTTTTTTCTAACTACTACCCCTTGCTCAAGATTCTGCCCTCTGGGTCAAAACAGAACAAGTCTGAACAGTATAACCAAGTGAAAATTATGTGGTAAAAACCTCTATTATGTACACACCTACATCAATGCCAAACAACTTAATTCTAGTTCATAGCCACAGACTGCATGTCTTATCTTGGCCTTAATAACAAAATTAAAAAAAAAACCCTTGAGATTTTCTAGTCTTAAATTGTCACAGAATCTCAATTGTATTTTTAGTTTAAAAAACTCAGATTACAAACAAATCATATTCATTGTACCTCATTGCAAAAATAGAGAAAAAATTAGGAATGTCCTCTTTTCCTCTAGAACACGGAGAAGAAGGCAAAGGAAGCATTTTCTTTTTCCTTACGGTCCTTTGAGAAGCTATCTGGGTAAAATTCCCACCCTGATTCTTTGTAGTTTCTTGCTCATGATACAAAGTACTTTTAAGTACCTCTGCAGCTAAATGTATTCTATTTTATCTCTATGCCCAGCTGAGAGAAAAGAAATGCACACCTCAAGATCCTAAAAGAAAGTTATTTCAAGTAATACATTAAAAATTCATAGGATCTTTGTAGGACTGAATTTGTAGTGAGGGATTATCAAATGATGATGCTAAGCAAGAACTGGATGAAACAAGGAGTCAGCCATTAATTTTAAATATAGTCACAGGTTTATAATGAAGGAATCTAGATTATCTTGTAATGTGAGTGCTGACAGGTTTTCCCAGAGCCTGACCAGGTACATCTGCATGGAATGAATGGGCCCTGATTAAGGAGGGGGGTGGGGAACTGAAGTTTTAGAGGATCCCTTCTTTAATGCCGTATACAAGCTTTGTTCCCCCCGCCCCACCCCGTGTTAGTGGACTTTGCCTGTAATGGGTGAACATATTTTTAACAACCACATGGTGTTGGGGTGAGGGGCAGCAGAATGTATACAGAATTTAAGCTTAATTTGCATTATTAACATGTTCTCCATCACTTTCTTAAGACTAGATAGGAAACAAAATAATAAATCAAGTACTGATTTGCAGTGTTTGCTGATTTCCGAGGTGAAAACGCTCACGTTGAAAATTGATCAATTTGACATGCAAGCCGGTGCAAGTTGGTTCCAGCAAACCCCTGCATCTAACTAGTAGTCCCAGTTCCACTTAACCACTTAACATCAGTTAGTTTTTACAAAGAAAGGTTTACATCAAATATATAGTAAGAAAAAGACAAGCAAAAATTTCCCTCAACACCTCAGGGGCATAAACCTTCCCTACAGCAATGTCAAATTCAACTAGAAATAGTCCACTAAAACATTCATAACGATACCCACGGGTCATGCTGATTTAGTTTTAAAATGTAAAATTATGTTTTATTACATTTTTATTAATTTTGTCAACATTTCCCAATTACATTTTAATCTGGTTTTAGGGCACTAAAGTGTTGCTAATGGGCAATATTTGATACTTCTGTCCTATATCATATCAGTCTGTGGCAGGGAGGAGGGGCAGGATGACAGATTAGGCTCATAACTTAGGTGAATTCATGCATGATATAGTTCTCACTAAGTATGTGTCCAGATTCTTCATCAGTGTCATGAGTCCTTCCACTAGGCTGGAATCTTGAAGATATATCCACTTTCCTCAGAGTGTTGATGCTGCTCTGGCTGCAAAGCCAACCTGAATTCTAATTCCCAGATTCCTGTGATTTGCTTTTTTGACCTTTGAAACTTTCAGATTTAGAGATTCCACTCATCTGGAATGGAAAATTATAACTAAAAAAGCCAAGGACTGAGACTGTTTCTCAGGGCCATATATCCTCTAAGGCCTTCCCATTTATTATACGAGCTTTCACTTGTTTGGGGAGGAAAAAAGCTATCAAATGAAACAAAGAAATAGCCAAAGTTGACTCTGACCTTTTTTTTTTTTTGATGTACTAGTAGTCTTGAAGGCAGAAGATTTGGGTTTGAATCCTACTTCAGGCTCCTGATAGCTGTGTGAACGTGGGCAAGTATATTAGCCCCATGACAAACACTGCTTACTTTACAGGGTCCACATGAGGAATACACTCTGAAAAAATATTTAAAATGGATTTGAGTTGTTATGTAAGTAGAGTAAGTGGATTCATACAAATTCTAGCTACATATCCAATTGTAAAAGGCTCTTCCCAATCACATGGTAGCCAGCTGGAACCAGTCACAGAGTGTGTATGAAATCTCCACAGTCTCTCCCTTATTGGTCATCACAATTCACCTGGGGGCAAGCTCTCTAGTGTCCTCCATGTGGAAAGGTTGCATTGGCCAAGCAAGCTGATGGGATCTGCCCAAGTACCAGATTCCCATTATAAGCTGTAATCACCTCATAGGATCACACAGCTGGCAGTGATTTCCAAGGTGGGCTAATCCAACTTCTTTATTTTACAAATGAAGAAATGAAGTACAGAGAGGTGAAATTACTTTCCCAACAAAGGCATAGAGGTAGGAAGAGGCAGAACTGGGATTTGAATCCCAGTCCAATGGCTCCAAATCTAACACTCTTTCCACTGTACCAAACTACTTCAAATAAGTGAAGGCAACTAAAGACTGTTCCATTATGTTTTATTCATTGATATTGTATTTTATTTGTTAATCACTTAAATTCAGTGAGACCAAGACTTTGTTGTTATTTAGTCATTTCAATAGTGTCTGACTCTTTGTGACCCCATTTGGTGTTTTCTTGGAGAAGATACTAGAGTGATTTGCCTTTTCCTTCTCCGGCTCATTTTACAGATGAAGAAACTGAGGCAAATGGGGTTAAGTAACTTGCCCAGGGTCACATAGCTAGTATGTGTCTGCAGTTGGATTTGAATGCAGAAGATAAGTCTTCCTGACTTCAGGCATAGAACTTTATCTACTGTACCACCTAGCTACCCTGACATCATCAGTCTGGGAGAAAATTCTTCTATGGTAGCTAGACCATGCCTTTTTCTAGGAATATAGCTGAAGTAAGAATCAGAGGATCCATCCTCCTTACTTGAGTCTGCATTACTGGATAAACTACTTGGTCCAGTCCTTGGAGTAAAGAGACATACAGACTGTCCACACAGCATTTCTGTTTTTGATCTTTGCCTCCATTTTGTTATAGAATATTTCTTTTATCTCTAATATGCCTTGCACTACCAAGCTGACTTGGTGCAACTATGACAGGTGAAATATCTCCAAGTAAAATTCAGAAACACCAACAGGCTTTTAACCCATGGAAGTCCTTTCAGTGTGTCTTGCAATGGCAAAAACACAATAGTTTCTCATAAATGGACTGAGAAAAGAGGTTGTTTGGAGAAGGTTCAGTTGTTGAGGAGAAACTGAACAACTTCCAGGGCCTTTCAAGAAAAGGAACACAGTCTTCTTATGTCCCATAGACTAAGACAAAGGGTTTAATAGGACACATTCCACCTGGACTGTTTGTGAAGTGTCTGAAATACTGAGAGGTACTCAATTAAAACTCGTTGAACTGAATCAAATTCCGTCTTCTTTGGCTATCCTCTACTGCTTTTAACCTGTGTAAGGAACCTGGCCAAGTAACAGTCTCCTCTTAAGACCGATCAGCTGGAATACTAGCACATGGAAAAGGGTTTTAAGTTGAACTGGAGTGAAAGAGGGAATTGCAATCTCACTGTGTAGTGGAAAGAACATTGAAGTAGGAGCCAAGAAGCTAGCTTCTCTTTTTGACCGTGAGGATGTCTCTTTATCTCTGAGTCTTGGTTTCTCTTCATCTAGAAAATGAATGAGAAAAGTGGCTGAATTAGCTTCACCTCTAAAATGCCTTCTAGTTTCAACTGTCTGTGTTTCCATGATACCTCTGTGGCCAAGGTATGACAATCTTTTCTCTCCCAGGCCATCAATCTCTTCCAGGGATGATGAAAGGCAGAAACTGGAACAAAAAAGAATGAGCTCCAACGGATTGTGCCTGTCAGAGATGAAAAGTGCTAAGGACATGTATTGCTGTTTTAAGAGACTGAGTGTTCAATTTGCCTGAGTATAGGGCAATCATTTAACTCTCCTCCTTAGCTGCCGCTCCCCAACAGTCGCTGGCATGATGTTTCTGTGTATGTGCCGTATGAAAGCATTCTGAATGACACCCAGGTTCTCATTGTTTAGAAAGATAGGTGTCATGGCCTTTAGTTTATTTGATATTTGAGTCAATGGAGATTGTAAACAAGTTGATAACTCTTAGTTCCCTCTCCCTCTTTCCATCTCTCTCCATTTTCTCCTCTCTCTAGACTTCAGAAAAGCATGTGCAAAGTCTGGCATGCTGCCTGGTGGAGTACATGTTTCTCCAATATCCCAAACAATAGTGATTTTCCTCTCTCTAATATACATCTCGATGAAATGGCTCAGCTGTGGATTATAAGCTTAGCTCCAGGAGAAGACTTCACTAGGCCCAAAAAGTGTTCCAGCCACTAGCAAGCAGATAATAGTGAGGACAAACAAATAAATGAAGGACTTTAGTACCTGCTGCTTGTAATAATGATAAAGTTTTGTGGTTTCTGTTTGTTCAAATCAACCTATTTTATAAGGGAATTGATGCCTAATAGTCCCAGAGGTGACTTTTGCCTTGATTATTACCCTAAATAAATGAAAGCATATTTGGATTCCCCAAGTATATGTGGCTTTTGCTAGTGTTGTATTTCCCACTAGGGAGCTAGGCTTAGCAAATATGCTCTTGTGAGCTAACATTTCTGATGAAAATTGTTTGTGTTGTTTTTATGTGTCTTTTTGACCACAGGCACATGCTTGAGAAGCAGCTGATTCAGTTAGAGATGGGCCTGGGGTTCTAACCAGTGGAGCTAAGGATGTAGCATGTCAGGACTTTGGCCATGAGCCCCACTAAAAGCACCCTGACTGCAAGCCCTAGGAATGAATTGGTCATGAATGGCTTCCAGGATTCAATGCCCATCTCTGCCCTTGTAACAGGACTGTATTGCATTACTTCTTGACACAGGACAGGAGGATTAACGGGTGATTAATGGGACATCTCCATGAAGATGGGATAACCATCTCCACAGATCCAGACTACCCTGAAATTGTGGACCTTTGCAATTTAAGCAGGCAGAGATCCTTGAGAAGTTGCTGAATTTGATCTGCCAATGAAACATGGTATTTCTTCTCATTCCTGGAATTTTAAAATATAAAAACAAGATACTAAGTCATTCCTAAATACTAAATATAGTCAGTATACATTTAACATTACTGAAAAATTTGGTTATGGGAAAAAATATTAAGCATCATGTCTTAGGACACTTTCTGAATGAGACCTTAAGAAATAAGAGGCTGAAGATACAATCCTTCAAAGCACTGTAAGTTAAAGCTCCCTCAGGGCTACCAGCAAAATCTGCACTAAATTCATTGAAGGAAATCAATATGAGATGAGATTATTGCCTCCTGGACTGGTACTTGGTGACCACAGCTTTAGTAGCTATGATTATTGTACAGATTTTCAAGACCAAAAACATTTTGCTGACCTCCAGAAGCTCACCTTCTAATGGGGGAGACATAATATGAATAACTACGTATATAGAATACAAATAGGGAAGTTCAGAAGAGAGGGTTTTTTGGAGGAAAGATAATTTTATTTTTCACATGTTGATTCTGAGCTACCTTTAAGATATACAGTTCAAAATGTCTAATCAGTAGTATGTAGATAAGTCTTGTAAAAGATTTCTAGAAATGTGAAAGTAGGTTTATGGGTTGGTAGTTGTTTATGATTGTTTGGTTTCCTTTTTTTTCAAAGTTTTATCTAAAATTGCTTCCATTGTTTTAATCTTCCCCTCTTTGAAATATCTTGAAAATCATTTTCTGAGTGACTTTAAAAAGGTGCTATCTTCAGCATGAATTTCTTCCACATGAATTTAATTCAATTTCATGTCTATTTTTGGTTCTTCTTCTAGTTTCCTCTAGAAATATTCTCAAGATAATCTGGCTTAGCTAGGTCTTGTACCTCTCTAAAGGTTTTCCCTCCCTTAACTACTTTTCACTCTTTCGTGAGGTGATGTTGTCCATATAATTTTCCATGACCTGTCTCCATAATTTTGTGAAAATGAGCTTGCACTCTAATTAATTTTATTCTTGGCTCCTATGTCTTACTGCTTGGCAAGAAGATAAAGTGTTTGCTGGCTTAAGCATGTTCATAACTCTCTTGGCTTCTTCATCGAGGCAACTGTTTAAATCCATTAAATTTCTCTAAGAAATGGTGAGAATTGGGAGAAGAGCCAAGATGGCAGAACATAGGCACCAGCTTATTCTTGAACTCTTCCAATATTCCCCTAAAAACAGCTTTAAAATAAAGCCTCAAATCCAATTCTGGAGTGACAGAGCCAACAAAAGGTCAGAGTGAGACACTTTTTCAGCCCAAGACAACTTAGGAGGTCGGCAGGAAAGGAATGTCACACCAAGGTGGTGGTTGGCTCAGAATACAATGCAGGTTGGGGCAACAGTTCCCCCACAACACCAGTAGCAGGTATACAGGCAACTGTGACAGTGGCAGCAGCTTCCTGAGCTCTCAGTCCATAGACAATAAGGGGGTTGGACAATTGATGAGAAAGCAATTAGAGGGGACACTTTGCTGGTGCTGGATCCAGGACCTTGTTGCATTGCCCACACACAGTTTTAGAACCCAGTTCCAGGAAGAAAAGGAACACTTGTGCTTGCAGCTGCAGGGGTGCAGAGTTCCTGGTTATAGTTCCAGGTCAGAGAAGAGTGCTTGTAATTGTTTACAAGGGAGCAGGGGCCCTGGTCTCAGTTCCAAGGTAGAATGCAGTGCTAGTGCTAGAACCAGGATTACAATCAAGAATAACCAAGAAGAAAAATTGAGCATAAACCTTCAGGGAAAAAAAAGACATTTAATGAAATAGAAGATTCTTCAGCATTTCTTACGAAAAGACGAGAGCTGAATAGAAAATCTGACTTTCAAATACAAGACAAGAGAAGCATAAAAAATAGACATGAAAGAGAAATCATAAGGGACTCAGTAAGGTTAAACTGTTTATATTCCTATATAGGAAGATGATACTTGTAACCCCTAAGGACTTTGTGATTATTAGGGCAGTTAGAAGGCATATACATTGACAAAAGGCATGGGTGTAAGAAAATTATGATGCAATGACTTTTTTAAAAGTAAGAGAGATTCACTGGGAGAAAGGAGAAGGGAGAGGAATAATAGGGAAAATTATCTCACATAAAAGAGGTACAAAAGGAAGAGGTTTTACAGTGGAGGAGACAATAGAGGGGAGGTTTGGCAAGATTTGAATCTTACTGTCACTGGAATTGGATCAAAGTGGGAATAACATACACACTCAGTTGGGTATAGAAATCTCTCACCCAGCAAAGAAGTAGGAGGGAATGTGGATAAGAGAAGAGTGGTGGGAAGGGCACTAATAGGATGGAGAGTATGTTAAGGAAGGTAATGGTCAAAAACAAAATAGGCTTTTGAGGAAGGAGGGAGGGAGAGAGGGAGGAAGAGGAAGAGAGAGAGAAAGAGAGAGAGAGAGAGAGAGAGAGAGAGAGAGAGAGAGAGAGAGAGAGAGAGAGATGGGAAAATAGTATGATGGGAATACATAGTAATTATAACTGTGAATACAAATGGCTTGAAAACCCTATAAATTATAAGTGATAGCAGAATGGATTAGAAACCAGAATCCACCAATATGTTCTTTACAAGAAACACTTGAAATAGAAAGACATACATAGAATAAAAATAAGGAGTTGAAGCAGAATCTATTATGCTTCAGCAAGATAAAAAAAATAGGAGTAGAAATCATGATCTCAGACAAGCAAAAGCAAAAATAGACCTGATTAAAAGAGATAAGCAAATAAATTATATATTTTGCTAAAGGGTACTATAAACAATGAAATAATATCAATACTAAACATATATGCACCAAATGGCATGGCATCCAATTTTTTAAAGGAGAAATTAAATGATTTACAGGAGTAAAGAGACAGTAAAACTATACTAGTGTGGGACCTCAACATTCTCCTCTCAGAACTAGACAAATCTAACCATAAAATAAATAAAAAAGAAGTTAAGGAAATGAATAGGATTTTAGAACATTAGATATGAAAGACTTCTATAGAAAAATGAATGGGAAAGAGAAAGGAGTATAACTTTTTCTCAACTGTACATGGCACTATAACAAAAATTAATGATGTATTGGGGCACAAAAACTTAACAAACAAATGCAGAAAAACAGAAATATTAAATGCATCCTTTCCAGACTATAATGCAATAAAATTATCTTCACTAGAAGGCTGTGGAGACATAGATTAAAATTATTTGGAAACTAAATAATCTAATCCCAATGAATGAATGGATCAAAGAACAAATCATAGAAACAGTAAACAAGTTCATTAGATAAAATGATGGTGAGATGAAATACAAAAATTTATGGACTATAACCAAACAGTACTTGGGGAAAATTCATATTTTCATATTTCTAAATGCTTACATCAATTAAAAAGAGAAAGAGCAGATCAATGAATTGGGCATGCAATAAAAAAAAATCTAGAAAAAGAACAAATTAAAAATCCCCAGTTAAACACCAAATTAGAAATCCTGAAAATCCAAGGAGAGATTAATAAAATTGAAAGTAACAAAACCATTGAATTAATAAATAAAAGTAGGAGCTGGTTTTATGAAAAAAAAAAACAGTAAGATAGACAAACCATTGGTTAATTTGATTTAAAAAAAGAATACCTTTCCGGCGGTGAAGATCTCTCCGCGCCAACATGCCTCTCGCGAAAGATCTCCTGCACCTCTCTTCTGAGGAGGAGAAGCGGAAACACAAGAAGAAGCGGAAACACAAGAAGAAGCGCCTGGTGCAGAGTCCGAACTCTTATTTCATGGACGTGAAGTGCCCAGGGTGCTACAAAATCACCACTGTCTTCAGCCACGCACAAACGGTGGTCCTCTGTGTCGGGTGCTCCACTGTACTCTGTCAGCCTGCTGGAGGCAAGGCGAGACTTACAGAAGGATGCTCCTTCAGACGGAAGCAGCACTAAAGACTGTATCAAGATGAATGAGGAACTGTAAAGAATAAAACAAATTTGATACAAAAAAAAGAATACCAAACTATTAATATCAAAAATGAAAAGAGTAAATGCAACACCAATGAAAATAAAATTAAAACAATTATTAGAAGCTATTTTGCTTAATTATATGTCAATAAATCTGACATGCTAGGTATAGTAGGTGAATATTTACAAAAATATAAATTGCCCAGATTAACAGAAGAAGAAATAGGATACTTAAATAACTCTACCTCAAAACTGAACAAACTATAAATGAACTCCCTGAAAAAAATTTCAGGATCATATGGATTCACAAGTGAATTCTAACAAAAATTTTAAGAACAATTAATTCCAATACTATATAAACTATTTGGAAAAAATAAGCAAAGAATGAATCTACCAAATTCCTTTTATGACACAAATATGGTGCTGATACTTAATCTAGAAAGAGTATAAACAGAGAAAGAAAATTATAGACCAAGTTTTTTAATGATTGAATGATGCAAAAATTTTAAATAAAATACTGACAAGAAGATTACAGCAATATATCAGAAATATCCATTATGATCAGGTGGAATTTACCAGGGATGCAGAGCTTGTTCAATATTATGAAAACTATCAGCATAATTGGCCACATCAACAACAAAAAAAAACAGCAAAAATCATGATTATCTCAATCGATGCAGAAAAAGCTTTTTTGACAAAATACAACTCTCCTTTCTATAAAAAATACTAGAAATCATAGCAATAAATGTCACTTAAAATGATAAATGTTAGAAGCCTAACTGCTTAAAAAGCTTAAAATAATCTAATAAATAATTTAAAAGCTTAAAATGATAAACGTTATCTATCTAAAACCATAAGCAAGCATTATTTGTAATGAGTATAAGTTAGAAGTCTTCCTAATAAGATCAGGGGTGAAACAAAGATGCCCATTATCACAATTATTATTCAATATTTTACTAAAAATGCTCTCTATAATAGGAAAAGAAAAAGAACTTAGATGACTCATAATAGGCAATGAGGAAACAAAACTATCACTTTTTTGCAGACAATATGATAGTATACTTAAAGAATCCTAGAGGATCAACTGAAAAACTACTTGAAATGATTAACAATTTCAGCAAAGTTGCTGAAACCCACATAATCATAAGCATTTCTATATATTACCAACAAAATCCAGCAACAAAAGATAGAAAGAGAAACTTTATTTAAAACAACTG
>JAQQSZ010007992.1:0-13165 GCA_028646595.1 Phalanger gymnotis | reverse complement strand
TTAGCAGATGATGCCATAAAGGTAGATTTCACAATAGATGAATTATAGACAGCTTGGCCTTCTGGCTAGTGTACTTTTTGGACTTGGAGTCAGGAAAACCTGGGTTCAAGTCACTTCCCTGGCGTTAACTTTTGTGACTTTGATGAAAGTAGAGAGATTTATATCCCAAACTATTTATCAGAAAAGTGGCAGAACACACAAATGGCTGAGTGGAAGAAACATGCTGCCGTTGGGAGAGTTCTCTTTAAAACCATTCAGGGATGTTCTGCTGTGGTTCCATGTTATCTTGCGAATCCATAAGGTCCTTTGTCTCATCAGATATTGATTAATTTTCCTTTGTCTTACAATTTAATACTTATGTTTATTACTAAATGTCTGGACTTATTTAGCTGATCTGGAGTCCATATTCCCTTCTATTATTGGTTTAATCTGCTTTATCTGCTTATTGGTTTAACTGCTCATGCTTAAGGTCTTCAACTGAGACTTTGATAATTTTAGTCTTTTTTTCTCCTTATATATTCCTCTATTTCTGCTTTCTGACTCCTTCCCCTTTTTGTTGCAGTTTCCCTGGAGACCGGAATTCAGTCTCTGGCCCATGTGACTTCCATGGGCAAAATATTGGCTCCCTTTGGATGCTGGGTACTTTTTAATTTCTTTTGTCTTCTTAAGTAAATATTTCATGTTTAAAAGTCAATGGTGTCATCATTGTGACTGATTGATTTTGTTTCAGTAAGAAGCACAAGAGGTAATAGTAGTAGAAATAAACTTCCCCCACAATAGGATTATTATTCCTAGGACTAGGACTTTGAAAGAATTGAAGATGTAGTGGAGTCCTGATATTTCCGCTCTGGGAATCCCTCAGTTCAGCTGATATAAATGCAAATTGGGTTGAGTCAGCTAACTCAGAGAGCAAGAGTGAAGGTAGCAATTCCTTACATGGAAGAAGGCTATGTTATATGTCTTTTATGCATGTATTATTATTATTTTTAGTTTTTAGATGACTCAAAACCCTTTACTAGACTGTGATCACTACCAGAAAAGGGACCAATCTTGCTTATTCTTTCAACTTTCCCACTTTAGGCACAATGTTCTGCATTTGGTTCATCCTTAAATGTTTGCTCAGTTGAATTGTGCAGTTAAATGGTAGAGTTTTCAAAAGCTGTTATTGATAAACTAATGGCAAATATGCAACCTGAGGACCATTTTATTTTAAAGATATGGAAGACCGAATAATTAGTTTTATAATTAATTCTCTCCTTAACTAATGTGTTGTAGACAAATTTCAAAGGCTAGACAGTGATTCAGTGGTGGAAGTGAAAGGAAAATTATTTCCTGACAGTCATTTCAGCTTCAGATTCTACTATTCCTTCCCTCTAAAAATATTCCTTTTACATGGTTTTCATGTTAAGTTTATAGTTTATTTTGGTTCATAAGACTAACCCTCAAGTAAGTGATTCCTCCCCACCCCCTCCCCAACCCCACCCCCACCCCCTTTTGTTGAGAGGAAGGTTTTTATGTGTTTTAGTTCTGCTCCGGTCAGACTTCTTCCTAGAGTAATGTGTTGAGTACTAAGCCACACATTAGGAAAGTTATTCATAAACTGCAGAGCGTCCTAAATAGGGGAATGAGGATGGTAAAGTGTCTTAAATCATGCAGTATTGGAGTTGGTTAATTGCTGCAGGTGGAAGGAACTGTGGAGTTCAGCCTCCTTATTGCACAAATAGGGAAACTGAGGCTTAGAGAGTAATCCTCTCCACTGCCTTTAGGATAAAATATGAATTCTCATATTTGGCATCAAAGGGTCCTATGGATGTTTAGCCAAGATTGAAAAGATTTTAGGAGGAGGGACATGTTGGCTATCTTAAAGCATTTGAAGTTTTGTCATATGAACCAAGAGTTTAGTCTTGTTCTCTCTGGTCCTAGAAGACAGAAGTGGGAATACTGGATTCACGTTACAAATTTAGGTTTGACATAAGGAAAATTTATCTAATGATTAGAGCTATCCAGTAGTGGACTGGGCTGCCTTAGGAGGTAATAGGTTTAGTCTCATGGCATGTTTTCTACAAGTGATGGGATAACCATTTGTCTGGTACATTGTAGAGAAGATTTTTTTTGTTTAGGTATAGGGTTGAACTAAGAGGCAGTGTGGCAATTGAGAGAGAGCTTTGGAATTTGGAAGATAGGTGTCCAAGTCTTCCCTTTTACACGTAACTGTTTGACCTTGGGAAAGTCACTTTATTTCTCAGTGCCCCAGGCAACTTTCTAAGTCTATTAAGTTACAAGACATTTACTGGTCTGAATCGATAGAGGGCATTTCTTCATGAGAGAGTGCCCTACAACAGTAAAATCAAAGATCCAAGCTTAAAAAAGGAAAAAAAAAAACAAAGGACAGGTTGGACCAATATATTCTCTGAGGTCACAATAGGTTTCATCTTTGACTTTGAATCTGAAACTACTAGCACACTTCCTTTCAGGCTGTAGACTCTTGAATATTTGCTGCATTGTTGAAGATGCAGTACATCTAGAGAACAGTGACCAGTACAATGAAGAGACTAGAAACTGTATCATGCAAGAACTCTTTAAAGGAATGGGGGTGGGAGGTCAGTGGGAGGGCAAAAATGATTACTGCCTTCTGATATTTGAAGAGTTGTCATTTGGAAAAGGAATTATATATATTCTGCTTGGTCTTAGAGGACATAATGAGCAGCAATATGTGGAAGTTATAGGGAGGAAGATTTTGGCTCACTATCAAGAGCAGCTTAACTATTAGACATACCTAACAGTTGGAATGGGCTGCCATGTAACATAATAAATGCCTTACTTATCACTGGAGGTCTTCAGACAGAGACTGGATAGCTACCTGCAGAGAACTTTCTAGGTTGGATGTTAGATTGTTTAATTGGAACTATAAGATTTCTTTCAGTTCTGAGAATCTATAGTTCTCTGGTCTCCAGCTTAGTTGCCATTTTCCACAAAGTGATCACCTTATGTTTACAAGCTTATTTTTTTTTACAGGTCATTTCACTTCTTATGCATAAAGAATTCTGCCTCAGATGATATACCTTATGATTTGGCTTAACACTTTAAAACCTGAAGAAAGCATTGTTGCCTCTAAGCATTAGCTGCTTGTTACTATTAGCCCATCCATTTATAGAAAGTGCCATGGTTTCCAAATCTGTCAGCTTGCCCACTATTGTGGTGGATGTTCTCTCCTGGATGGAAACACTCTGCATATATGCATTTCTGATTGATTGTGCTGGAGGGGAAAGCAGGCATTACTCCTGAATTCCATTTGCTATTAAAAATTCATTCACTGCTTATTTGTGACTGGGTTTGTATGCATAGTCAAACAATGAACTACAAACATTGTCAACTCTACAATAAAAAAAGCAAACATTTGCTTCTAATAAACATAGACAGTGATACTAACATTTCTGAAGGAATTATTTACTGGGAAAATCAGCTTAAAAGTTTTTTGTTCCTTTGTATATTTTTAGAAGGAGGTGGTAAAGATAACTTAAAGCATACCTGTTGTATTTTTTCTTTCATTCATGTTAACTTGTTGGAGTTTCAATTTTAAATTAAGAAATAAAACTCTTAATAAAAAGGCAAATTAGCACCGCTTCATTTTCTAGGAAAGCTGGAAATGATTTAGGGTTTAAGGAAAGCTTTAGTTGTATTGGCATGAAATAATATTAGCTCACATTTTGATTGTACTTTATAGTTTACAGAGCATTTTACTCACAGCCATCCTGTTTTCCTATTCCTGTTTCGTGGAGGAGCGAACTAAGGCTCAGAGAAGTGATATAATTTGCCCATGATCATAGAGCTACTAAGTAGCAGAGCTGAAATTCTGCTTTTTGAGTCCGAGGCCAGATGTTTTTTCCATTGTGTTGTGGGCATGATGGCAAGGATGCTAGACTTGTGAGTCTGAGGAGCTGCTGTCCAGTCTTCACTTTGACATTTACTAGCTCTGTGACTAGCATGCCCATCTTGCCTCGATCCTCAAAAAAACCAAACCAAAACAAAACAAAAAAAACTCACTTGATCCATCCATCTCCACTATCATTTGATTTCTCTTCTTCCTTTTCTAGTCAAACTCCTTGAGAAGGCTGTCTACAGTCAATGACTCCACTTCTTTTCCTTCCACTTCCTTTTAAATTTTGTTTCCCTTCTGATTTCACAATGTAAATGAAACTCCTCTTTCCCTAGATACCAGTGATCTCTTAATCACCAGATCTAATGACCTTTTCTCAAACCTCATACTTCATGACCTCTCTGTGGCCTTTGACACTTGATCACTGGCTTCTCCTTTTTAGCATCTTCTCTTTAAATTTTTGTGATGCTGCTCTTACTTCATTCTACTCCTGTCTGTCTGACCATTCCTTCTCAGTATCTTTTGCTGGATCTTTGTACAGCACACATTCATTAGCCTTGGATGTTCCCCTTTGTTCTGTCTTCTCCCTCTATATTATATCATTTTGTGATCTTATCATCTCCCACTGATTCAGCAATTATCTCCATACAGATAATTCTGAGATTTGTTTGACCCTAAACTCTCTCCTCAACTCCAATCTTGCATCTCTAACTTCCTGTTGGATATTTTGAAATGAATGTCTCATAGACATCTTAAATTTAATATGTCACAAACCAAACTTATCTTTTCCCTCAAACCCTCCCATCTTCTAAGCTTCCCTATTACTGTGTGTGTGTGTGTGTGTGTGTGTGTGTGTGTGTGTGTGTGTGTGTATACGGGTTACCACCATCCTGCCAGTAATTACCAAGTCTCTTGTATACCCCCTTTCTCTCTTCTGACACTGCCATTATCCTGGTGCAGGTCCTCATCAACTCAAGCCTGGACTATTGCAATAGCTTGTTAATAGGTCACTGTGCCTAGTTTTCTTTCCATTGCATTCCAAACTGCACTCATTTGTCAGATCAGTCTTTCTAAAGATCAAGGTAGTGTAGTGGATAGAGCATTGGCCTTGGAGTCAGGACCTGCCTCAAAAGTTTCTTGTGATAATTAAATGAAATTTTTGTAATGCATTTAGTGTGGTGCCTGGCACATAGTAGGTGCATAATAATGGCTTCTTCTCTTCCCCCCTCCTAAATTACTGACCATATCACTGACCTTTCAGTGAGCTCCAGTTGCTCCCTCATTTCTTCAGTATTAAATATAACATCTTCTATTTAGCTTTTAAAACCTATCATACCCTGACTCCCTCCTGCCTTTCCATTCTTCTTATACCTACGTTCTCTAGTGACGCTGGTCTCCTTGTTGTTCCTCAAATAAGACTCTTCGTCTCCCGTTTTGGGCATTTTTATTTGCTGCCCACCATGCCTGGAACTCTCTTTTTCTTTCTTTGTCCCTCTCCTCCCCCTTCCTTCCCCATCTCCCCATCTTGGCTTCCGTGGATTTCTTCAAGTCTCAGGAAAAAAAAATCCGATTTATCCTTACGTCTATATGTCTTATTTATGTATGTTGCTTGCATGTTGTCTCTCTTGTTGGACTTTAAGTTCCTGGAGAGCAGACACTGTCTTTTGCTTTTCTTTGTATCTCCAGCACTTAGCACACTGCCTGGCACATAGTAGGTGCTTAATGAATGCTTGTTGATTGACTTGCTGGCCATCTAGCATGACCTCTCTCAGTCTGTTTCCTCATTTGTAAAATGTGGAGAGTGGTGCTCAAAGGTTGTTGTGAGCACCAAGCTTTTTAAGCTTTAAAATGCTATTGGACTGTCATCTATTTTGAATGTATTGCTTTCTGTGGAAGGAGCCATGTGGCACATTCATGGCTTAATGTTCAGTGTTGTGGTATTGCTCTGTAGTCCTTATTTATAATAGCTCATATGATGCCCAGTTTGTTACAATGGGCAGAAATGTAGTTTTGTTTTTTGTAAATGATAGAATGAATGGAAAAGAGATGTAAACATTAAGAAAAAGCTTGAATGATCCCTTTCTCTTCTCCTTTGGTTTCTGTGATACTTCATTATCCTATTGAGGCATAATAGACTATGTGCTAGTCTAGGAGTTAGGAACACCTGAATTCAAATTCTGCCTCTGATTATTAGTAATTATGTGGCTATGCTCTTGTCACTCAACCTTTCTGTCCTCAGGCAGTTCTCAAAGAATTTAAGTTATACATTGTGACCTTTCATAGGTGGAGGGAGAACCCAAACCCATGAAATTACAGGTGTTTGACCATATTGGCATATTACTATTATTATTCTGCTCCTACCTCTCTAACCATTTTTTACTACTTGTCTTTTCCCTGCCTTTTAACAGAGGTGTTCCCCAAGCCCTTGTCCTTGGTCGTCTTTTGTATGTATTTTTTTCCTTTGGTGACTTGCTTCTGTTCTACAGCTACTGAATAAAGTCCAAACACCTAATCTTGGCATTCAAGACCCTCCAAACATAGGCTACTCAGTTTTTCCAACCTTTGTCACACTGCTGTCCTTCAGGCCCCCTAAACTCTAGCTGCTGCTGGGCTTTTATTTACTTTATTTCAAAGAGTGGGCCTGGAATAGCCTATCCTTGAATCTTTGCTATATAAAATTTTAGGCGTTTAGAAGGACCTTGGAGATTAGACTAACAACCTTCCCCCTCCCACACACATTTTACAGAGGAGAGAATTGAGACTGGCAGTCATGCAGTCATTCATTCTTGGGACTTGAATCCAAGTCTCAAATTAAGTGGTCTTTCCTTTATTCTTAAAACGACTTACTTTTTACAATATAAACACACTCAAAATACACATTGAGAACATGTATTAGAGGACATGAAGTCTGTGATAACCATCAACTGATGGACTCATAGATTTGTGGACTCCAAGCTCAGTATGGGCCAAAGAAAGACAATGTGAGTTTAGGCTAAGGATGGGTGGGCTTGTTCTTCCTGGTCCCGGAGGGCAGAGGGAGGAGCAGTAACTAGGTTGGGAAGATCATAATCCTTTGGTGCTTGGTCTTGGTCATAGCAGTTCTGAGGTGTTGTGTTCAGTTCTGGGTGCCATATTTTAGGAAGTTTTGTTGATCATCAGGAAGGCACAAGAAGAGACCAGGAGGGTGAAGCACCTAGACCTTATATAAGGAACAATGTGAAGACCAATTGATCAGCTAGGGCTGTTTAACTTCAAGAATACTCAAGGAATTATGAAAGTCCTTTTCAAGTATTTGAAGGCTTGTCATGAGGAAAAGGGATTAGCTCGTTTTGCCTAGCCTCAGAGAACAGAGGTAATAACAACAAGTGTAAGCTGTAGAGAACCAGATTTAGGCATGAGGTAAGGAAAAACTTACTAAAAATATTAGTGTACCAAAAAAATGGAATAGAGAGCCTTAGGAAATAGTGGCTTCCCACTCTCTAGTAGTTTTCAACCAAAGGTGAGGTGACTCTTTGTCTTGAATGATGTAGAAGAGATTTTTTTTAAAAAATTATTTTTGTATATTGTTTTTAAATCACCTACATTTTACTTTGTATCTCTTTTGCTGCCTCTCCTACAGAACCATTCTTAATTAATAAAGAGTAAAAGAGGGGGAAAAATCAGTTCAAGAAAACTAAGTTATCAAAAAAGACCGATAAAATGTAGTATTCCACATCTGTAGTCCTCCGCGTCTGCAAAGGAGTGGGGAGAAGTATTTACAGAGAGGATTTTTGTTCAGGTATGTGTTGGACAAGGTAGCATGTGAGGTTTTTTTCTGACTGTACATCTGTGATGCTGTCTCCTGACTCTTAATCCTGTGCTCTGTCTGCTGCTTCCACTTGCTGCTCCAGCTTCAGATCCCATGGAACTGTGGCTTTTTCCATGCGGTTTTTCCTGATCTGCTCAGCTAGAAATAATTCCTTCCCATTGTGAAAGGGAGTCCTGTTATAGAATCCTAAGATTTAGAGGCATAAAGAACCTTAGTGATCATTTAGTTTATAACACATGTGGAAATAGGCCTAGATATGAACTGACGCAGAATGAATGGAAGAGCCAGGAGAACAATTTGTGCAACAACAACAACATTGTAAAAAAATTTTTTTTGAAATACTTAAAATTCTGATCATTGCAATGACCAACTATTATTATGACTGATGATGAAACATGCTACCTACCTCCTGAAAGAACAGAACAAGACATACGTTTGGAACATGATCAGTGTGGGAATTTGTTTTGATTATGCACATTTATTATAAGGCCTCCTCCCCTTCTCCTCCTCCTTCCCCTCAACCCTTTCTCTTCCCCTGTATTTCCCTCTTCTTTTCCCTCTCTCCCTTTTCCCTTCCCTTCTCCTTTTTACAGTCCCTAATGGATGAATGGATGAATTTAAGAAAATTTAGTTTACTATCCAGAGACAGAAGTTGAAAGAAGATTAGCAATAGTTATTGTAATGTTAAATATCTCCCATAGAGTTATAAAATATAACCATTTTGTGAAAAGTACTTTGGGAATTCAGTTGAACAGAACAGAATGGAATAGATGGAGGGTTGAGTGTGGGCAGCAGAGATAGGTTAGGAGTAGAGCTTTCGCTTCTCCATTCCAAAAAAGAGAACAGAAAAAAAGGCCAAATAGAATGACAGAAAAATAGGGCAGTTTTGAAAGTTGCAGGTTGAATTTATTATGTATTTTAAAAGAGAAGAAAGTTCTACTTAATAGAGATTCATATTTTCATGTACATTCCTCTACTGCTCTGCAGTGTATATGGAAATGATCTTTTTTTGGGGGGAAATGCTCTTTTTACTTGGTTTTTGCAAAGTTCAAAATAACAAAATTTAAAAAACAACAACAGGGCTAGAGAAGTTAAATAACTGTCCTAAGGATAAATGGGCTGGGCCTTGAACCCAAGTCCTGTCACTACAAATCTAGTACCCTTTTCATGATAACACAGTAATTCGCCTTTTAATTTCTGTACATAGGCTATTCCTTCCTATTCTTTTAGAACCCTTCTTGAGTGGTAGACCTGCGACATTGTATTTCTTGAGATATCTAACCTGGAACCATGAGGTGTGCTAATAAATTCTTCTTGAATTGAATTGCATTGTCATGCTTACAGATCTTGAGTATGTTCCAGTGTACTTAAAAAAATTCATGGAAAAACTCTAATGTCTGATATTGCAATCATTACTTTATTTGGGTCTCTTCCTATTGATCCTGATAGAGAGGAAACTGAACCTGAAGTCATAAGACTTCGGTTCAAATATTGCTTATGTCATTTACTGTGTGACCTTTGGAGCCACTTTTCTTAAACCTCAGATCCTTCATCTGATAAGGGAATGACATCTGTATTACCTATCTCAAAAGGGAGAATCAAATGAGAGAAAATAAAGCTACGTAAAGCATTTTGTAAGCCTTGAACTGTTATAAAAACGAGCTGTTATTAATTTTTCCTTTTGCAATGTCAATTAGGAACAAATGCTATTCTTGTTTTTTTTTTTTTAAATCCATTGAAATATGAACTAGACACATTTGAGAACCACTTTATAGAGATCCATTTTCTTTCTCAGTAGCAGTGGTTCCATAGGATTATACAATTTCAGAACTGGAAGGGGTTGTAGAGATAATTTTATGCTCTCTCCTCATTTTCTTTAGAGAAGGAAACTAAGGTTCAAAGAGGGGAAATTACATGCCTAAAATTAACAAAGTTCGTAACAGAGATAAGATGCCGGGACTACTGGACCCAAGTTCAAGGGTCCTTTTGTTCTCCCCACTTCTCCATGTTGCCTTCAGCGTTGACTTTGTGGTTGGCTTCCTATACTTTTTTATAGTCAGTTTTTAATAAATAATTTTTGAATTAAGTTCTTGGTATGGTTTTTGTGTTTTCTATTTACTTGAATAATAACACCAGAGATAATAACAGCTAACATTTATATAACTCTTATTATGCACCAAGTTCTGTGCTAAGCACTTTACAGTTATTACCTCATATAATCCTCACAGCAACCCTGGGAGGTAGGTGCTATTATTGACCCATTTTACAGATGAGGAAATTGAGGCAAATAGAAGTTAAGTAAGTTGCTGAGGGTCACAAAGCTCCTAAGTTTTCTGTATTGGGGATCCTTCAAGAGTTTGGCCTTTGTTTCTTTTGATTAATTCAGTGTCTTTGATTGAGTCTTACTAGGTGCTAAGTCCCAGGTCCAAACCCCTATCTATTAGGTGCTAAGCCTATGTGGGTGTGAATTGGTAACTAAGGTGGGGCTCCAGGTGGGGCCAATGAAGGGAGGTGCTAACTCCAGAGCCAACAATAAGGCTTTAGTTCTGGATGCTCAGAAGACATTTGATGACGGCTAAAGAGTGCATAAAAAGGGAAGACAGAGTTATTTGCTTAAGGCTCTCGCTCCTGGAGGCAGGGGTCTCTGGGCAGCCAATGTAAGGGCCTCCCGGCTGAACTCAGATGTTGACGGTTCTCTTGGTAACTATGAATTGTATTTGGTCTGTTGATGTTTGTAATTTGTTTGTATTTGCTCTGAAGTTCAGAGTGCTGGCTTTTTCCCCTGAACTAAGTGAATGATATTTGTATGCTGGATTAAATTGAGACTGTTAACCCCTTAACATTGCTTTCCTTAATAAAGCAGATCAAAAGAATCTGGCTTGAAGTGTTCTGTGAGCTGGTTGTTGTTGGTTTTATACCCCCCACAGTAGCTGCTATAGCCAGATTGTTGAAACAGTGTCTGAGGCTCCATTTGAACTCAGGTTTTCCTGACTCCAGGCCCAGCACTAAAATTCACTCTTCTATATATTATTGTTTTCATCTCTTTTAGACAGTAATTATTAGCTTGAATTAACAGCTCTTTTCCATGAAAAAGAAAAAGAAATCACATTAAAGCATTTATGTAACAATTGAATTCCCAAAGTACTCTTGACTAAAGGGCTATGTTTGATAACTCTATGGGAGATGCTTAACAATAAAATAACTGTTGCTAAGCTTCTTTCAACTTTTGCCTCTGGATATTAAACTGAATTTTTGTAAATTCATATATTCTTCCATTAGGGACTGTAAAAACATATCCTGACGTATTCAAAATGTTAGAAAACCTACATATTTATTGACAATCATGATCATTAGGACAAGAGATGCTAAATTACATCTTATAAAAGTCTTTTCTAGAAAAATACATGGTACTGTTATTTATTTCATGATCTCCTTATTCATTCATTCATTCTGTCAGATTTAATATGTAGGTATTGCATATAAAAGCAGAAATGTATGTGTTTATTGCTAATTAATTTATGTAATTAGATTTTAAAATATAGGTGTTTAGGAAGCTATTCATAGCACACCCCATTTAACATATACTGTAGCTAATAAAATATAGTAGGAAGAAATACATTTTTGAACACTTCAGTTGTAACTGCAGATTATGAGTTGTATCTTAGTCATGTTTATTTTTAATTTTGCAGTGTTGCAGATTTTCTGAACATACCAATTAATGTATATACTTGAAGTAATGACTAGTTAATTACTATAAATGCTAAGTGACATACCTCTGACAATTAAAAACTCTCATCACTTTTGTTTAATTTACTACAAAAGACTTATGAGTAGAATTATAACAAAAGAAGAAAAGAGGTAAAAATAAAATGTAGACTAGTTCACCAGTGCTGATTTTTAAGCATTTTCTCCTTGTGTGGACTGTATGTATACACTTATTTCTGTCTTATCCTAAAAGACAGAATGGTACAGTATAGAACGCATTGTTACTCGAAGTAAGAAGACTTGGATTCAATTTCTGCCTCTGAAACTTATTGAACATGTAGAAATTGAGGCCCAGGGGAGGAGAGAAACTTGTTTAAGGTTATATCCCTAGCCAATGACATTGAATCCATGTCTTCTGACTCCCTGTGTGTGTGTGTGTGTGTGTCTTTGTCTCTTGCAAAACAAGCTCTTTTGTTGGGTGTGTGTGTGTGTCTCAATAGATATATACATAATACATATATTTGTTTATGTATATGTGTATGTATGTTTGTATATGGCTATAAACATCTATCTGTCCATCTGTCTATCTGTCTATCTATCTATCTGTCTGTCTGTCTATCCATCCATCCATCCATCTATCTGTCTGTCTCATCCTGTACCCTGAGTCCATCACTTCCGTATCAAGGGATGGTTAGCACATTTTATCCTCCATTTTCTGGAATCATTGATGTTCATTGCATTGATTAGAGTTCTTTTTTTTTTTTTTTTACAGTGTTGTTGTTTTATAAATTGTTCTCCTGGTTTCACTAATTTCATTCCTCATCAGTATATACAAGTCTTAAAATTTTTTTATTTTTATACTACTAATGTTATAGTACAAGTGATTCTTCAGTTCTTCTCATTTCACTCCGCATTAGTTCATACAAGTCTTTTCCTGTTTCTTTGAAATCATCTCTTTCCTTATTTCTTACAGCACAACAGTATTCTATTACATTCATGTACCACAGCTTTTTCAGCCATTCACTGACTGATGGGTATCATCTTAGTTTCAGTTTTTGTGTGTGACTACAAAAAGCTGCTACAAATATTTTTTGTATATATCAACCCATTTCCTCTTTCTTTGATCTCCTCGGGGTAGAGCAGACTAATAAAGATGGATAAAAGTAAAAAAAAAACGACAACCCCCAAATGACAAAATTTTGTCATGACAAAGTGACAGTTGGAGGGACTGTGAAAAAACAGGTATGTTGTTGCATTGTTGGAGTTATTTTTCTGGAAAGCAATTTGGAATTGTACGGAAGAGGTTATTAAAGAGTATATGACATTTGGCCCAGCTGTACCGATGTTCTTTCCATGATATATTTATGTTCTCTAGGCCTCAGTTTTTAATTTGGTAAAATAGGTAAAATCCTTTACCTATCTCAGCGTCATTGGGAGGAAAATGTTTTAATAAACCATAATGCATTATAAATAGTAATTACATTATTTTGTTACTAGAGAATTAATCTGTTTAAACAATATGAAACATCTTGAGTCATTTATACATATATATGTATATATATGTAATACTTTGTATAATTTGATAGATTGCTATAGAAATGTGAGACATTGGTCATGATTATTATTTTTTAAAATCTCTTAGAGCTCCATACTTTTGTGGCACTCTTGAGTACCAAGATAACTTGCCTCCTTTTCATTCTAATTCTTGATTGGTGGGTTCTTATTTAGCAGATGATGCCATAAAGGTAGATTTCACAATAGATGAATTATAGACA
>JAQQSZ010007991.1:0-13165 GCA_028646595.1 Phalanger gymnotis | reverse complement strand
GAAGGGAAGAGGGGAGAGAATTTGGAACTCAAGGTTTTTAAAAAAATAGATGTTCAAAAGTAAAAACGTTTTTTTTTTATGCAACTAGAAAATAAGATGCACAGGCAATGGGGCACAGAGATTTATCTTGCCCTACAAGAAAGGAAGGGAAAGGGGGATGGGAGGGGAATGGGGGGATGGAGGGGAGGACAGACTGGGGAACAGGGCATCCAGAATGTACGCCATCTTGGAGTGGGGGGGGAGGAATTGGGGAGAAAAATTGTAATTCAAATGCCTGTGAAAATCAATGCTGAAAACCAAACATGTCAAAAATAAATTAAATAAATAAATAAATAAATAAATAAATAAATAAATAAATAAATAAATAAATAAAAGAAAAAAAATAAAAGAAAATATGAATCCGAACTCCTTATATCTAGTCCTGGTATTTACTTTGAACTTCACTTTTGCATAGCCAACTGCCCATTGTATATTTCCAATTGTCTGTCCCCATAACGATTTCAAAATCAACATGTCAGGTCCACTTTATTAGGGTGGTCTCCAGATTCCAAACGTTTAACCTGTTTTCAAGACACACTTTCTAAATATTCTCAAGGCCACTTTAGAAGTAGCTGCTACCTGTTTTACACCATATATTATAATTACAGATAATTGTTTTCCATTCAGTAAAACAGGTTCAGCAAGAGTAATAGGTGACTACCCCATGTTTGCAATTACTTTCTTATATATAAAACAATATAAATAGCATTCCAATTATTTCAAAATGTTATGAATTGAATGCTTAAGTAATTTGAATGACCTATATAACAATGGAATTTCCAATAGTTTTTGCAATATCATGGTTATTCCTGATTAAGAAGGGGTCCAAGTTCTGCAGTATAAGCAACACGTCACTCACCAAAGAATAAAGAGGTAAGAGAACCTTTTTTTCAAGCATTTCTTAAGTTGCTGCCAGTTCTCTGACGATGTCTTTCATTTCACAAACATCCCTTAAGCACTGGCTCTGTTCAACTCACAGCCTTTTGAATTGTTGATCCTGCTGACATGGATTGCCTTGTTCTCATGCAAAGATAACACTCAGGCCCAGCACTATCCCAGCTCTTTTCTATGAGGCTATGGATTGTTTATCTCACAAACACATAGGCATCACCCTGCTCTTCACCTTTTCACACTTTCCTGTCAACAGCTGACATTTATTATCTGCAGGAAGAAAGAGATTAGCCTAAGCACACCTTTCCCTATGATTAATGCTAGGAATGATCATTGCAGGCTACCATTTCACAAAAGAAACAAATATATGTTTTTAAGGATTATTGAAAATCAAAATGTGTCATCTCCTGCTTGAAAAAGGAAATTATCCAATGTAGGTTTGTTACATTCCACAGAAATACAGATACCATTTAGATATAGCCAGTATTCATTCATAAAGCAGGCAAGGCATGAGGATGGGATTCAGATTCACTGCAGCACCCTACAAAGAGGCCAGAGTGTAGGACTGGGAGATAGAAAGCCTGGCTTCTAGTCTCACCTTCGTCACTAATGTTCTATGACCCTGAAGAGGTCACTTCACCTCCCTGGGGCTTAGTTCTTTCTTTTTTGGTACAATAAAGTGGGCAATCCTAGAGCAGGGATTCTTAAACTTCCTTGAGTGTCCTGGGCCCACTGGACATTCTGGGGAAAGGTACGGATCCCTTCTTAGGGAAAAAATGATAATAGTAAATATAATAATAAATATAAATAAAATAAAATACAGAGTATTAAAAAAGAAACCAATTATCCTGAGATAGTGAGTATTTTTTTAATTCACAGTCTAGGATTAGGAATCGCTTCCCTACATGTCCTTTAAAACAACCACCACATCAATGAGTGTCTTTATTTTATATTTTAAAAAATCTATTCTTCTAAGCATATTTTCCTTCCTTCCTTCCTTCTTTCCTTCTTCCTATCTTTCTACACCCTCCCCTTCCTCCTCTCTTTGTGCTGTCTCTGTCTCTCTGCCTCTGTCCCTCTCTGTGTCTCTGTCTCTGTCTGTCTGTCTCTCTGAATCTCTCTCTCTGTCTCCCCACTTCTGTCAACAGTCTACTCTTCTGGGCTGAGGGTGCACTATTTGAAGGAATCTCGTGTAAACGTGGGATTAGATTTGCTATAGGGGGAAATACAGAATGAAAATTTAGACTCAATATAAAGAAAAACTTGCTTAGAATTACTTACCTGAATGTGAAATGGGTTACCTACTGATTTAGGTATAAATATCACTCATATGAATCGTCTATTGATTTTAGATATTATTTAAGTTATTCTCCTTGATTTATATGGCAGACCAACTAAATAAATGGTAAAAATATCATCCCCCTATTACAGATTAAAAAACAGAGGATGTTATGCTAAATGTGGCAGACATGGGTCAGATGGTAGTACACGTGGTCTCAGGCAATGAGAAGATCTTTAAATTTCATTATAGTTGGGGAAGAGAAGTTTCCCATCACATGGAAAACATTTGGTAAAGTCATGCTTTGAAACCAGATCTCCCAGTGTTCAGTCCCACAGTCTCTTCATTATACGTTGTGGCCTCTCAAAAATTATTGGAATGGAACATGTCAACTAAAACTAAAATTCTGGTCTTTTTTAAAGATATACAAAGAGTTTCTCCTGTCAAACTAATTCCTCTTATAGGAAAAGTTTCCTTTAAAATACAATTGAGCATAGTTTGACAAACGAAAGTTCAGAATAACATAGTATTGAAAATTATCTTGACTAAGTAATTGACTAAGTAAGACCTGCTTGAGGGTAAGAGTCACCTAGTTGCCTGATATTTGTCAAATAGTCAAATCACCCCATACCTTGAAATTCTCATATACTCCAACCTTGGGAACTAAGATTCCAGGACCCACCCTCATTTGCTGACCTTGAGCTATCCGAATTGTCTTTATCTCATTACAAAAGCTATCAATAAAAGTTGTCACCATCTTGAAGCTACCACTGATCTCCAGGGGTCAGCTCCTCAAACTGTGCCTTGACATACTTATAAGCTCCTTATAATTCTCTTTTCCCTGAGTTTTGCCCCCTTAATCAGGGTGAAAGTCCAAACAAAGAATTTTCCTTTCAACAATGAACTATATTGGGATTTTCTTGTAATTTTAATTTCTCTTACTCAAAAATATACCTACTCCACATTATTACTTCAGTTTCTAATCATACGGAACAAAGGACTTTTCCATCTGAACTGCATCTGAAAACTTAGATAAGTGTGGCTTCTCCCATTAGAATGTTAGTTTGAGTTCTAGGACTTTTTTGCTAAGCTATTTGTATCAACTGCGCTCAGCACAGTGCTTTACATGAAAGAAACACATAATAAATGCTTTTTACTTCATCCATTCTAAACAAAAGCTAAAAGAAGCCTTGATTATCCATATGTCTGTCACCTCAAATCTAGCACTTAGAATAAAAAGACTTTTGAAGGGAGAGATAGAAAGGAACTCTGTAAAATTTTAAGACCAAGTCCAAATCAGCCCTTGAATGAACAAAGCAGGAGAAGGGTATGTTATGTTGGCTAGTGCGTTAAGCGGTAACACAGATCAGGAGTGACAGGGATGAATAGGTGGTGGTGGATTAGTGAGGTAGGTCAAAGGTGGCCCCTTGAGCTCCCCAGTACCTGACAGTTTGATATTGACAGTCACTAGTGGACAACTAGACCCAGCCACCTGGAAGTGGCCTGCTCAGTGGTAGGACAGAGGTCCTAGAGAGAGCTTGTCTCAGTAGGTTGTGTCAGATTTCAAACAGAACCCTCCATAGCAGATGGGTAGACCTTGGCAGCAGCCTCTGAATTGTGCCAAGTGGAGAAAGGCCTGTCAGAGAGCATGAAAGCCATGTGTACTGGGGCCCGTTTCTGCACCAAATATTCTTAGGAACTCTGAAAATATCACAGGTTTGTCTGGTATCTCTCTAAGGGACTAAGATATGAGTCATAAATGGCATGGCAGAATTTTCAAAGCATAAGCCATCTATTTACTTTTCTTTTCAAAAAGAATGGTGATAGATTTTAAAGTGGAGGGTAATTAGTGTTTGAACCTGGGCTATTTCTGAGTAATTTATTGGAGCAGAGGTGGAAGGGACAGCTAGTACCAGAGACAAATTGGTGAGATTTGAATGGAAAATAACTTGGGGACAGTATTTAGTCTGTCAGTCAAGAAGTATTTATTGAGCACTTACTATGTTAGGAATTGTGCTAAGAAAGGTTGATGGAAGGAAAAGCAAATATCCTGGTCCCTGCTCTCAAGGAGCTTATGTTCTACTGGAAACAATATGCAAATAACTTTGTACATACAACTATATGTGTAACACAGAAGCTTTTGCAGAGGAATATGTACTTCAAAAAATAATCACAAATATACTAATATAGCACCCCCCCCCAACATGTGGGAGGAATAATTTCCCCTTCCCCCATGCCATATCAATCTCTGGGGCAGGAAAGAGGATCATGTTCATAGTTTAGTTCAATTCACTTACAGAACACTCTCAGTTCCAAATCCAAAACCCACCTTGGACTAGAGTGCTAGGTACCCTGGCTTCTCTGGACTTTCATGCCTCCTTAGCCTGCTGCTGCCCCACCCTGCCTATAATCCTGGATCCCAATCCTTTGGGGATCACCTCAGGTACATGAAACTGAGCACAAATTATAGATAAGAGGCCCATTTCTCAGAGCTGGGGTAAAAAGAGAGAGAAAAAAGGAAGGAGGAGGGGAAAGAAATCCTTCCTCACTCACCAATTGTGCTTGGTCTCAGCAGCTTTAAGAATATAGGCAGCCAATCAAAGGAGAGTACACCACCCACCTGGTCAGAGACCCAGAGGGGGATCCACATTAGGAAAACTAGGTGTGTTTGAATGCCAGGTTATATATAATATACATATGTAAGTGCATAGATATGTACATATGCACAGGTAGATATATGTATGTACATATATATATACTATACATGAAAACATACATACATACATATGAAATGGAAGGACATCCCAAAGGGAAGGCACTACTAGTAGGAGAAGAGATGGGGGGGCACAGAAAGCAAAGTCTTCATGAAAAAGAGTTGATTTGAAGTCGTGTAACTTGCTTTTGAATCCTTATTCTGATATTAGATATGTGACCGTGGGCAAGTCAATTTTTTCATCAGCAATACAGAGGTATTATACATTGACTAAGACATATTCATCAATTCAATGAAGCATTTCTATTTCAAAATACTATGCTAGGTGCCAGGGAACACACAGATGAAAAATGGCAAAGTCTAAGCCTTTGAGGATTTTGTTGGCTAGTACATGAATGGTCGGGAAGGGGAAGGGGATAAAAGTGACTGTGATACAAAGGAGGTGAGAAGGCCAAAAGAAAAGAGAAAACACTCTAAGGAAGATTAAGGAGAGGAATGATCACTTTCAAGTAGCAATAGGGATGAGTGCTAGGGAAGGCTTTATTAATTCAGTGGATAGCACTCATTTCGCAAGTAGTTATTAAACACCTATTTTGTTGTTGAGTCATTTCAGTTATTTCCAACACTTCATGACCCCATATGGGGTTTTCTTGGCAAAGATACTGAAGTGGTTTGCCATTTCCATCTTCAGCTCATTTTACAGATGGGGAGCTGAGGCAAATACAGTTAAGTTACTTGCCTAGGGTCATACAGCTAGTAAGTATCTGAGGCCAGTTTTGAACTCAGGTCCTCCTGACTCCAGGGTCAGTGCTCTACCCACTGAGACATCTAACTGCTCAAACACTCATTATGTGTATTAAAAACTAGGAAAGATGTAAAGTTCAAAACAAGATCCCTGCCCTCCTGAAGTTTCACTATAGCATCGTTAGACTCCAGGGAAATGGGTTGAAAAGTAACACCTATAGGGTGCACCAGAACAGATTGGTCTATAATATATCAAGTGTATTCAAGAATATCATAGCTACTCTTGACATCAGAGATAGAGAAGGTATGCTCCAGGGAAATGAGCTCCTTGGGTGTAATGAAGAATGAAGTAGAGATGGAAAATTAGCCTTATAGTCAAAGTGATTGAGTTGGTATGGAAAGCCCTGGTATGAATGAGAGCAAGGGACAGAATTTGGGATGACTGTGAGCAAGTGGTGCTGTAGCTGAGGAAGAGTGACCATGGCTATGAGAGGCACACTGAGGTAACATCAATTCATAAAGGGAAACCATGAATGGTCCTGTGTTTCTTGATTTCGAGGGTATGGGGAGATAGTGGTTATCAACAACAATGATAGCTAGTGTTTGTAAAGCACCAGGCACCTTGCTAAGTGCTGGAAAACTGTTATCTCATTTGATCCTCAAAAAAATCCTGGGAAATAAATGCTGTTATTATCTTCATTTTATACCTGAGGAAACTAAGGCAGACAGAGGTTAAGTAACTTGTCGAAAGTCTTCAAATCGAGACTCAGACACTTATTAGCTGTGTGACCCTTGGCAGGTCACTTAGCCTCTACCAGCCTCAGTTTCCCCATCTGTAAAATGGAGATAATAAAAACTCCCAGGGTTAGTGTGAGGTTCAAATGACATAGCTATAAAGCACTCAGTGTGCTTCCAGGCACATAGTAGGCACTATATAAATGATAGCTGTTATTATTATGAAAGTTGTTTGTATCAAATCCTATTTTTTGTTGGTACAAGGAAATGCCCAGAAGGAACTTCCTCTACCAAAGCATATTGGCAAATGCTCTGTGTCTTCTATCTTACAGAAATGTCTGTGGGAACTGAGAGATTCAGTGCCTTGCCCGGGGTCACCCAGCCTCTGTATGTCAGAAGAAATATTCGCACTCTGGTCTGCCTGACTCTGAGGCTAGCTCTCTAGCTGCTGCTCTGTGCTTCCCTTTGCTTGAGCATGCAATATTAAAGAATAAGTCATTCTATCAGTGTAGAACTAAGTACATATATAAGAGGTGTGGGGGGGAGGTCATAACCAGAAGGGAAGGGGGGTACAGACTCCATGGAGAAGGTTGCATTTGAGCAGGGATTTGAAGTATTTGTAGGAACACAAAAGGCAAAAAGAAAGAAGGAGGATGAGACTTTCTGCCATGACCAAAGGCCCAGAGTCAGGAGAGCAAAGAGTATGTTTCTACATGTACTAGTCCCCTGGAAATAGTAATATAATATTCTTTTTTTTCTAACTCACTCTGAATCCTTTATTTCACATACTCTGCCACATTTTAAAGCAACCATTTGTATAAAGTCTGTTGCTCTGCAAAATTCAATAAACAAACCCTAACATTTGCATTGCATGTTAACTCCATTATTAACTTTTGGATTCTGACAAATATACCATACACAAAGGGGAAAGATGCTGATCTCCATTTTCTAGATGAGGTGATAAGACCAAGTGACTTGGGGTAGCCAGCCTAGGGTCATAATTCTATCAAGAGAAGGCCAGAGGACAGAACTAGCACCCAGGTCTTCTGCTTCTCATTAATATCCTTGATCTGTGTGGATATCTTTGACTCTTTTGCTGATGGTGTCTAACAAGAGAAAATAGAGTAAGGGAAAAAAACCTTACACCCTACATGGTGAGATGGATATATGGCCCCAAGAAATGGACCTTAGTCCTTGGCCTCTTCTTTTGTTCATTTCTGTTCTAGGTGAGTTGATCATATCTTCTGTTGCAATGAATTTCAAAAGATGAGGAGAATGAGTGCACTCCAAGGCACCCTAGTGATCAAGCATTTGAGTTCTGTAACTTGGTAGGATTTGTATAATGCTACGTAGAAACCCTGCTAAGTTTGAGCTTCCTCTCCCCAAAGAACAAGGAAGTATAGGAGAGACTACATCACTGAGGTGTTGGGAGGAAATACTAGTACCTTTGCTATTGCTATACCTTTGAAGTAAATATCTTTGTAAGTGTTAAAGATATTAAATAGATAAATTAAACTCAGGTGCAAATCACTGGTCCTTCTCAGTCTGGGGGAGCAGAGTTAGTAGGAGTTTAAACTGATGGTAGAGGAGAAAAAAAAATAATCCTTCAGAATACCCCTAGAATCATGAGAGGAGTTAAAAGCAGTTTGAATCTGGAAGAGTGAGTCAGAGCGTACTTGATATAAATATAATATACTAATGAGTTAGTGATACTTTGCTTTATTTTTAATTATATTTTCGTTTTTTCTCTCACCTACCTTTCCACTGAAGAAAAGGAAACAAATAAATTTCATGTAAGAAATAAGCAGAATCAAACAAAACAAGGTCCCACATTGTCCATGTCCAAAAATCCTCATTCTGGATGTGGACCTGTCAGGAGGTTAATAGCATTCTCCATCATCATTATTCTAGAACCGTGTGTTATCCTTGCATCAAATGGAGTTCTTCAGTCTTTTTAAATTGCATATAAATGTAATGGAATGCTATTGTATGGTAGAAAACAATTTTCAGAGAAAACTGGGAAGACTTAAATGAACTGAGGCAGAATTCAGTGAGAAGAATCAGGAAAACAAATTGTCTAATAAAACAAGATTGTAAAAATGACTAATGGCTATTGGAACAAAAATTCTTAAATTTCAAGGATATGTTGTTTCATTCTTGTAATATATATGACAATCTATATGTTACATTCCATATTTTGCTAGGAGTTTTAATGAGTCACAAGAATTAAAAAGATTCATCATTCAGTGGCCAACTTTCTTTCTGGTAATGAACTTTTTGAACATAGCTAGGAAAACCCTTGTTCAACCAAAACATAGTCTATTTCTGAGCCTATATGCTAACTTTTGTTTCTTTATTTGTTTTGGTTTTTTTGTTGGTTTTTTTAAGCCTTATGGGAGAAACTGAGTCCTGTCTTTTGCTGGAATAGTGGTTGGCCATGCCATAATGAGGCATGAGAAAAATGCTTTGCTAGTTTGAGAATAACACAAATCATCAGGTGACAGATTTACAGCAGGGAAGGACTTCAGACGTCATGTACTGCACCACACCCCCATTTTACAGATGAGAAAACCATAGACAAAGAAGTTGCTTGTCGGTGGACTCCAGGGTAGTAAACATTAATGATAAGATTTGAACACAAGTCCTCCTGCTTAAAAGCCTGATCCCTTTCATTGTGAGGAATATTTTTATCTTTGTGTTGGCAGAGGAAAAATGTTAATATTACCTTTAACTTTTCTAGCACGTTATAACTCAGAACATGAATGGATTATGTTACATATATCAAATTATGAAATGCACAATTCTTTTTAAATTTCTCAAAACAGTGACCTCTTATTTTTTATGCATTCAAAGACTGTGTTAGATATAAATTGATCATTTGAAATTCAAATGGGTATAGTTATGAACCTGCTGACTTGTTAAAAAAAATGGAACTCTAGCATATGCCGAGATCTTAACGCAATATATGATTTACTGAACTTTTATGATAATTTAGATAAATTATTGAATCATCTCTGTAGTTTTGCGAATATGCTTGAAAAATATTCAAATAGTTCCAGAAGTGAAAACCATTTTTCCATCTGTGTCTTTTGCCCTACTTAGAAAAAACACATTTCTGCTGACAAGCAAATTGGAGACATCAAACTGCTCATCAAAGAACAATATGATTCAATTATTTAAATTTTTGCAAGGTCTGTCCTCAAGAAAAAGAATTCAGCTTCTTGTTGCTGAACTTGATTGTACTGACCACTATTTGATGTAAGGCTCAAAAGGCATCAAGTCTCTATTGTCTTTTCCATCCATCATGTGAAAAACAACCACAGCTATAACCACATCAAAAAAAAAAAAACCAACCAACCAACACTAGATTTAAAGGCAGAAGATCTGGATTGAAATCACAGCTCTGAAACTTACTACCTGCTTGACCATGAACAAGTCTGTTCTGTTTCTTCAGTTGTAAAATGAGAACATTGGACTAGACAATCTACAAGGTGCCTTCTCACTTAAATCACATGATTCTATGATCTTTTTCCAAAAAATTATTTAGTCTTGCTTGTGAATTTGGCACGAAATAACTAAGGCTATTGGTCTTTAGAAGGATATTGCTGCCATTATCAGTGACATCTGTATCATCTCTATTTGCTTTCCAGAGACAACAGGTGCTGCAACGTGAGTCAGCCATTTTACATGTTGCTGATGTCTACACAATGGAATAGCTTTGTTTGTACAAATGTGACTGAATTGAAAAACGCATTTGGCTCAACTTAAATTCATTTGTTGATGTGCCTAACAACCTTACTGGGAACCAGATGACCTGGTCTTCATACTTGCATAGTTGTTGGCCAGCCCAGAAAATCAGATGGAGAATTTTTGCTTTCTAGTGTCATTCACCTGTGGTCATATGATTATAGCTGATATCATTTAGAGATTTGGCAGTCATCCAGTGACTATGCTAATTTATAGAACAAAATTCCACCTGCAATTGTGTAAAAAACCTAGATGGGAAAAAGGAAGGAAGGAAGGAAGGAAGGAAGGAAGGAAGGAAGGAAGGAAGGAAGGAAGGAACATAAGGAGGGAAGGAGGGAAGAAAGGATTTTGAAACCATTTTAAATGCTTACACAGCTTTAATTAATTGGATAACTCCTAAGAATATATTTCATAGTGTGACTTAGGCATGTATGTAAGATGAATTTTTGTTATTCTTTCTTAGGTATTAGTTCCCAGAATCCATGGCCATAACAATCTCTAGTTCTCAGGATCACAGACATTAGATCCCAGGCTCATGGCTGTGAACATCACCATGCTTGTGCAGCATTATATAATGATAAATAATATAAACATTTGAGCTGGTAAATACCCACTGCAACTGTACAGTGAATATAACAATCAGTTAATGTAAACTTGTGAAGCTTTTGCTGGTGGATTGCCTTGTTTGTCTGTTGCCCTATAAATCAAGTGGGCACTGCTCAGTAAGTGGGTGATGGGAATGTACAAGGGGAATGTGCATATGTGCTTGCCTCAACTGTCCCCACTGAGGCTTAGGGGGGAAAGCACAAACTGGAATGCTGTGTGTGCCTTGATCAGCCTCCATCAAGGCTTGTGGGGAAATCTGTGCACTTGCCCCAACTGGCCCCCATTAAGGCTTAGAGCATGCTAGGAGTCGTGCTCCTATTTTTGCCTACTTGTGCAAGAAGAATAATTAAGGAAGCTGTAGGAGTTGGTGCTCCTGTTATCAGCACTCCTTTGCGAAGACTAGAAAAAGTAAGCTTATTTAACCCCTTATTAGATCTGTTCCTGTCTGCCTGGATCAAGAGTGAACCTGCTAGAACACCTGCTATGAAAGCTCTCACCCCTGTATCTCCTGCCTGACACTTGGCGTAGTCAGTGTTACCTGTGCGTTTACCTAACAGTCGGCATAGTCAGTGTTATCTGTGTTATAGCAGCCAATTCCACTTTTGGACTACTTTAATTATTGTTGTCAATGTCGTCATCATCATTGTTGTTTTCCCCTTTCTATCACAACTAAATTTGCCTGATGGCAATTTCTACCTACCATTTCTAAGTCTTCCCTATGAGGAAAAAAACCCAAATGAACAAACAATAACAAAACTCTAATGCCTTTTCCATAAGAGAGTCTTTCAAATATGTGAAAACATTTATAATATCCCATTTAAGTCTTCTTTTCTCCAGGGTGAATATCCTCAGTTCCTTCAAAAGATACCTATATGGTATGTACTAATGACACTTTGCCATGCTGGTTGCCTTCCTCTAGATGCTCTCTAGTTTACCAATGTTCTTCCTACAATGTGGTTCCCAATACTTAATACGGCACTATGCATGCGGTCATTTTGACTTTCCATGTTGCATCAACAACTATCTGCTTTATCATCTAGACACTTCAAATTCAACAAGGCCAAGATGGAAACCCATTTCACCCCATGAAAATTGTTCTTTTACTATCCCTGCCACCAACACTCCTGATATTACTACTACTACTACTACTGCCGCTGCTGCTGATGATGATAATAACAATTATGAAATATATTGCCTAGTACTTTATACTATTTCCTTAAAGATTCACAACCCTATGAAAAAACTACTGCAAGTATTATTACCCCCGTGTTATAGATGAGCAAACTGAAACAAAGTGAAGCTAAATGACTCACTCATGGTCATATGGGTAGTTGTGGTTTTTTTGTTTGTTTCTTTTTTGTAAATTGTAATTTATTTTTTTCCAATTACATGAAAAGATAGTTTTCGACATTTTTTGGTAAGATTTTGAGTTCCGATTTTTTTTCTCCCTCCCAATCCTCCTCCCCAAGATGGCAAGCAACCTGAGAGAGGTTATACATATGTAATCATGTAATCATATTTCCACATTAGTCAAGTTGTGAAGGAAGAAAGATAACAAAAGGAGAAGCCACAAAAAATCAAAAAAAGGGAAAATAGTGTGCTTCAATTTGTATTCAGACTCCACCAGTTCTTTCCCTGGATGTGGATGGTATTTTCCATCATGAGTCTTTTGGGATTGTCTTAGAGCATAATATTGCTGAGAAGATCTAAATCCATCATAGTTGATCATTACACAATGTTGCTGTTTCTGTGTACAATGTTCTCCTGGTCCTGTTTACTGTATTCAGCATCAATTCATGTAAATGTTTCCATTTTTTTCTGAATTCCACCAGTCCATCATTTTTTATAGAACAATACTGTTCCATTACATTCATATACCACGACTTGTTCAACAATTTCCCAATTGATGGGTATTTCCTCAATTTCTTTATTTTTTTTCTTCTTTCTTTTCACTTTATTATTTTTTTAATTTTAATTTATTTTTAACATGTTTAGTTTTCAGCATTGATTTTCACAGGCGTTTGAAATACATATTTTCTCCCCATTTCCTCCCCCACCCCACTCCAAGATGGCGTACACTCTGGTTGCCCTGTTCCCCAGTCTGCCCTCCCCTCCGTCGCCCCATTCCCCTCCCATCCCCCTTTCCCTTCCTTTCTTGTAGGGCAAGATAAATCTCTATGCCCCATTTGCCTGTGCATCTTATTTTCTAGTTGCGTGAAAAAAAAAACTTTTTTACTTTTGAACATCTATTTTTTTAAAACCTTGAGTTCCAAATTCTCTCCCCTCTTCCCTTCCCATCCACCCTCCCTAAGAAGTCAAGCAATTCAACATGAGCCACATGCGTATCATTTTCTTTTTCTTGTTCTTTTTCTTGATTACCTTTTCATGCTTCTCTTGATTCTTGTGTTTCA
>JAQQSZ010007990.1:0-13165 GCA_028646595.1 Phalanger gymnotis | reverse complement strand
TTTTCTAAGGAAAGCAACTTTAAGCAGTTTACAATCTCACTTTAATTAAACATACATATGTCATTCACTTAGTTCAGGGGGAAAAGTCAGCACCCTGAACTTCAGAGCAAATACAAACAGAAATTACAAACAGAGCAAATAACACAAATCAGCAGACAGGCTTCTAGATGTCTGTCCAAGACACTACATACATAGTTACCAGAAAGAGAAGCACTAACATCTGTGTTTTTCAAAGCTGGGAGTTCCAACAGCTACCCAGAATCTCATTTGGTTAAATTACACGCCACCCTTGAATGAGCCCTAAAACAAAATGACAACCTCAGAGTACACATACAAACCTCCTCAGGGTGAGAGGGTTTCACAACCATGCAACTCAAACCCATGTGACCTAGGCCTTCCCTTGACTTAAGCAGGTCATCAAAGACTCCAGATTCAATCAAAGGCTCTTGATTGAAACAAAGGCAATACTCAAAGGCACTTGATGGCCTTAGTGCTGAGAAGCACTCAAACAAAAAACAGCAAAAGTTCCACCCTGCTTGCCATTATACCATCTTGACTCCTTGGTGAACCAATATGACTCTACACTGTCCTCCTCACTTGTGTCCCTAACTCTTTATTGTATCTTCAGTTTCACCCAACTAAGCCTCAGCCTTGGATCTCTCCCTCTGTTTATCACCTTCACTCCTACATATGTGCGTCTGAATGAAGGTGGAGAAAATTACACAACATTCTGACTAGCTGCACTACAAATTTATGTTACATAACTTCAACTGGGCCTTCATTGCTCCTAGATTATCCTTCTATATCTTCCTTTTCAACTAACTATCCCACTCTCTACAGCAGGTCTTTCAAACCTTTTCAATCCTCCTGAAATTCCCCATGGCATCCCCTCGCCCCCCACTCTCTCAACTGAAATCCTTACCTTATATGGAAAAAAAATTGAGGTCATCCTCTGTGAACTCTCTCTTCTCCATTTCTCATCTCCTATCACTCAGGTGTCTTTTATCACTTTCTCCTCCTTCCCTTCTGTCTCATATGATGAAGTTGTCTTTACCACTTCCCAAGGCTAATCCCTCTAATTGTTTATGTGATCCCATAACATCCAGTCTCTTCCAACAGATGGTCTCCCCCATTATTCTCACTCCTTCACTTATTTTCAACCTCTTCCTTTCTATTAGCTCATTTTCTAATGCCTACAAGCATGTCTATGAAGCCCTCTCATGAAAAGAAAAAGTCTCAAAATAATCTCACTTGATGCTTCAGTCCTTGCTAACTACTGTCCTATCTCCTATCTTTTGTAGCCAAACTCCTTGAAAAGGTCATTTATAATAAGTGCCTCCACTGTCTTTGCTCTCACTCACTTCTACTCCCCTTAAAAACTGGCTTCTGACTTTATCATTATGCTCCAGTGTTTCCATTAGAGAGAAACTGTTTCTCCCCGAAGTTACTAATGATCTCGTAATTGCCAAATCCAATGAGTTCTTCTCAATTCTCTTTCTCCTTGACCTCTCTGAAGTCTTTGACATGGCTGACCACTTTCTCCTCCTTGATATTCTTTTCTCTAGGTTTTTGGAACAACAGTCTCTCCCTGTTTGTCTTACCTATGAGACCACTCCTTGTCTGTCTCCTTTGCTGAATCCTCCAAATCACGCCCTCTAAACACAACTGTCCCTCAGGGTTCTGTCCTGGGCCAATTTCACTTGGTGATCTCCTCAGCTCCCATGGATTTAATTACCATCTTGATGGCTACTGATGCAGATGATCAAGCCTATAATAGCTGAGGAGGTAGATTCTCAAATCTACCTTTCTCGCCCAAATCTCTTCTTGTTATTGTTGCGCAGTCATTTTAGTCATGTCTGACCCTTGATGATGCCATTTGGAATTTTATCGGCAAAGATACTGGAATGTTTGGCCATTTCCTTCTCCAGCACATTGTACAGATGAGGAAACTGTAGCAAACAGAATTAAATGACTTGCCCAGTGTCACACAGTTTATAAGTGTCTTAGGCCCAATTTGACCTGAGGTCTTCCTAACTCCAGGCCCTAGCCCTATCTACTGCACTACTTAGATGCCCCCAATATCTCTACTGACCTCCAATCTCACATCTCTAACTGCCTTTCAGATGCCTGGAACTGGATGTCCAGTAGACATTTCAAACTCAATATATCCAAAACAGAATTTATCATTTTTCTCCCTAAATGCTCTTTCCCTCCTGTGTTTCCTATTACTGTAGAGGGTAACAGCATACTCCCAGTCCCTCAAACTTGCAACCTAGGAGTCATCCTAGACTCCATACTATCTCTCACCCCCATATCCAATCTGTTGTCAAAGTCTATTTGCAACATCTCTTCAATGCTCCTCCTTCTTCCTATGACACTCCCATCACTCATCATCTCATGCCTTGATTGTTGCAATAGCCTTCAGATGAGTCTGCCTGCCTCAAGTCTCTGCCTACTCCAGCCTCTCTGGCTATCTCTCAACCAAGGAACACCCTCTTCTCCTATTTGACTGCTGATCTCCCTATCTTTCCTTAAACCTCATCTAAAATCCTACCTTCTACTGGAAACCTTCCTCAACCTCTCTTAATTTCAGTACTTTCCTTTTAAAAAGTATTTTCTATTGCTTTGTAAACTGTAATGCACTATATAAATGACTTAAAAGTTGCCTAAACTTATATGGAAATATGTTTTACATGACTTCCCACATAATTGATATCATATAGCCTACCTTCTCAATGGAAAAGGGTTGTGTTTCGTCCTGTGTTCTTAAAGAGGATCATGATGTCAGGAAGATGATGCCATGGCTTGCAAGTGAATTGGTTTTAAGTGAAGGAGTGGTGTACAAAGTCACCACTTTTTCCTCAAGAGCCAAAAGGGAGAGGTCAGAGGGAGGGAAAAGAATTTGGAATCCAAAAAAAACTTTAAATGCATGTTAAAAATAAATAGAAAGAAAAATGAAAATTTGCCTAAAGAAAATAGGTAGTGCTGCTGTCTTAGTGATTTTTGCTTGTTTTTCTTTTTCTTTTCTTTTTTTTTTTAACAAGGGATGATTCAATCTGGAGAAGGACAAAAATAGAATATCTCCAGAAATTACTGTGATGTAAGGGGAAAAAGATATCAATAAAACAATACATATGTGAATTATCTGCATGTGTATTTTATGTGCATATGCCCTATGCATTTACATGTTTTATCTGAAAAAAATTTAACTTACCATAAGAAATGCATAAACTAGAGAATTAATATGGACCACAATTTTTAAAAATTCCTTTTAAAAATATATTTTAAAAATCCACATGAATCATACCTTCATCCACTAAATTTTCAGTTTTGTCTACTCTAAACTTTGATATACTTACCAGGCCTACATAGACCTTACTTAATAAGAAACCTTAGCTCCACCTCTAGCCTTGCTTTAGAGATCTGGATTTCAGAATAGCAGTATTCAATCTGATGTGAATACTTGTTCCTTCAGCCTATTTCTCCTGTTTCTGTCATTAGAAATCTTGTATTGGCTGTTTTCTCACAGAATTATGGCATAATAAAAAAGGAAGAGATTTTAGAAATCATGGAGTCAACTCCATTTTACAGAGAAGGCATTTGAAATAAATTACTACAGCCTCCAGCTGCCAGTACCTGAAGCCCCAACACACAAAGTCAGTGACCAGGCCCCTGGTCCATGGCACAAGAAACTTGGGACAGTGCTCCCTGTGCCCTAGAAGCAGAGATAAACTTTAAAAGACAGGAAAAGGCAAACAGTATGAGCAAAAAGCAACAACAGTAACAAAAACAATCCACTGACCACAGAGAATTATTATGGTGACAGGGAAGATCAAAATAGAAGTTCAGAAGGGGACGACATTGTCAATATACCCATATCTGAAACCTCAAAGAATACGAACTGGTCGCAAGTCCAAAAAGCCTTCTTGGAAGAGCTTAAGAAAGATTTTAAAAGTGAAATAAGAAAGGTAGAAGAAAATTGGGAAAAGAAATGAGAAGTATGCAAGAAAGTCAACAGTTTGGAAAAGGAAGGGCAAAACATTGACTGTAGAAAATAATTCCTTAAAAAAAATGCAAGTGGCCAAATTGGAGGGAGAAAAAGTACACTGAAGAAAACAACTCCCTAAAAAGTAAAATTTGCCAAGTGGAAAAGGAGGCACAAAAACTCGCTGAAGAAAATAATTTATTAAAAATTAAAGTTTGGCAAGTAGAAGCTAATGAGTCTGAGACATGAAGAATTGGCCAAACAAAATCAAAAGAATGAATGAATAGAAGAAAATGTAAAATACCTCATTGGAAAAACAACTGACCTGGAAAATAGATCCAGGAGAGATAATTTAAGAATTATTGGTCTACCTGGAAGCCATGATAAAAAAAAAAGAGACGGGACAGTATCTTTCAAGAAATCATCAAGGATCCAGAGGTTAAAACAGTCATTGAAAAGAATTCACCAATCATTTCCTGAAAGAGATACAAAATTGAAAACACCAAGGAATATTGAAGTCAAATTATCTGGTCAGGGAGAAATTCTGCAAGCAGCCAGAAAGAAACAGTTTAAATATCATGGAACCACAGTCAGGATTACACAGGACATTATAGCTTCTACATTAAAAGATCAGAGGGCTTGGAATATGATATTCTATAAGGCAAAGGAGCTTGGATTGCAACCAAAAATCAACTACCCAGCAAAATTGAGCATAGTCTTTTAGAGGAGGAGATGGACACTTAATGAAATAGGGGACCTCCAAACTTTCCAGATGAAAAGATCAGAGCTCCACAGAAAATTTCGTCTTCAAATACAAAACTCAAGAGAGGCATAGAAAGGTAAACAGGAAAGAAAACAAAACCACATACTATTCAATAAGGGCAAATTGTTTACATGACTACATGGGAAGATGATACTTGTAACTCTTGAGAATTGTATCTTTATTATGACATTTAGAAGGAGTATACATAGAGGATGTGGGTCTAAGTTTACTTTGATGCGATGATAAAAAAATCTAATTAAGTGGTGAAAAGGGATTGTACCAGGAGAAGAGGAAAGGAGTAGGTACGAAAGGGTAGTTACATCACATAAGGAGGCAAAAAGACCTGTTACAATAGAGGGAAAGAAGTGAGGGACATGAGCATTGTTTGAACCTTATTCTCATGGGATTTGTCTCAAAGAGGGAAGAACATAGTTAGGTATAGAAATCTAATTTACCCTATATGAAGTGGGATGGGAAAGGGGAAAGAAAAGGGGAAAGAAAGGGTGGAAGGGAGGGAAGTAGTAGTAAGGAAAATGGGGAAAGAAAAGGGAGGGGGCTGTTATAAGGGAGAGAAAATTGAGGGAGGTGTTGGTCAAAAGCAAAACTCTAGCGAGAAGGGAAAGTGATAAAGGACAGAGAAAAGAATAAATGGGGGGGGGGGAACAGGATGGAGAGAAAGACAGATAGTAATCATAACTGTGAATGTGAAAGGGATAAACTCTCCCATTGTGTCAGTGAGACAAAATGGTCTCCTTAGCACTTGAGGAGTTTGGCTTTTGTTTACTTTGAGTGAAGGTACTTTCAGCTGTTAAGTGCTAAGCCCCAGGCCCAAAGCCCTATCAGGTGTGAAACCTGTGTGAGTGTAGATTAATGACTTAAGAGGGGCCAACTCAGGAACCAATGGTCTCTGGTCGTTGAGGCAGGGCTTGAGAACGCCAGAGGCTTGGCTGCTAGGAGAGGCGAGCTAAGAGACAACTACAGCTGAAGCTGAAAAAATCCAAAGCAGGAGCTGTGGAAGCAGAGCCGACCTGTGTGAACCCAGGAGTGTGAGCAAGGACTTGAGGCCAGTAAATATGAATTGGTTAAACACTATCTTGTTTTTATGTGGCCTCCTGGTTACTCTTGTGAGGCGGGCCTATTGGGCCTGAGGTTTTTTGGTCAAGATGTCAGAATGGGGAGGCTGGTTTGTGAATCTGTTGCTGTGGGGCTTAAATAAATGTTTTGTTGCTTTCTACTTGGAGAATCTCTCATACCTTGCGGTTTTGAACCATTCTAATATATATATGATTATATTTGAGATCATAAATTCGGCCTTCCAGCAGGAAGGGTGTAATAACACCCATAAAACAGAAGAGCATAGCAGAGTGGATTAAAAACCATAATCCTACAATATGTTATTTACAAGAAATACATTTGAAGCAGAGCAATACAGAATAAAGGTAAAAGGCTGGAGCTGAATATATTATGCTTCAGTAGAAGTTTAAAAAAAAAAGCATTGGTACCAATCCCAATCTCAGAAAAAGCAAAAGCAAAAACAGATCTAACTAAAAGAGAAAAGGAAATAAACTACATACAGCTAAGAGGTACTATAAACAATGAAGTAATATCAGTAGTAAACATATATGCATCAAGAGGTATAGCATCCAAATAGCTACAGGAAGAAATAGATAACAAAACTATACTAGTTGGGGACCTTAACCTCCCCCTCTCAGAACTAGATAAATCTAACCACAAAATAAACAAGAAAGAAGATAAGGAGGTGAATAGAATTTTAGAAGAGTTAGATGTGGTAGACCTCTGGAGAAAATTGAATGTCTAGGGCTGGAAAATTGTTTCACCCCATCTTTTTGTTGGTTTTGTCTTTCCACAATTCATTTTGAGGCATAATTTTACAGATGCTGGATGTGAATTTGGGACAGTTCAGGTGATTTCTTGCTTATTCCACCATCTTGGCTACTGGAAATTTCTTGATTTCTTTTTTATATGCAAATTTTTGTGATTCAGGGTCTAGTCTTTGCGAAATTTACCTCACTTCCTTTTTTTATTGTGTTACTACATGGAAAGATATAGTGGAGATTGCATCATTTCAACAAAGTATTTGCCAAAATCTTGTCCTTGGGGCAATATGAAGAAACATAAAGTGCTGCTAGTATATTTAGGTAAGCAGGAAGCTAGGTGAATAATCATAGCATAAGATTAATTTGTCTGTGTTAAATTAAATTTTAAAGTCAGTCCTCATCCCTGATTTGTCCAACATTTTAATTAATCATTCGAATGTATACATAGAAGGTATATTTATCAGGTTTGCATCTGATTCAAAAGAAGATTTCAGTAGAGTGGAGCAATGACCTTAAAGAAACAAGATCAGATTTAAAAGACATTATTGAAAAGTACACTTTGGCTCAATTGCAAAAGTACAGGATATGGGAGAGTTTGATTAAAAATAGTTCTTGTGAAAATCATTTAGGAATTTTTGTTGATTGTAGGTTCAATATGAAAGTGTCACATGACTGCTAATAAAGGAACTAATGGGGAACATTTATTTGGAAATAGTCCTATCTGGATCACTGATCAGATCCTATCTGGAGTACTGCATTCAGTTCTGAGTGCCTCATTTAAAGTAGAACATTTACCTGTGCTCATCCTTTTTTTTCTATTCCTTTCCCACCACTTTACTCTAAATACAGACATACCTCATTTTATTGCACTTTGCTTTATTGTGTTTCACAGATAATGAGAGGGTTTTTTGTTTGTTTTTTTTTTGTTTTTGTTTTTTTACAAATTGAAGGTTTGTGGCAACCTTGCATCGAACAAGATTATTGATGCCATTTTTCCAACAGCATAAGCTCACATGATGTCTCTCTGTCACATTTTGGTAATTCTTACAATAGTTCAAACTTTTCCTTTATTAATATATCTGTTATGGTGATCTGTGCTCAGTGATCTTTGATGCTACTATTGTAATCGTTTTGGGGCACCATGAAATGGACCCAAATGATATGGTGAACTTAATCAATAAATATTGTATATGTTCTGATTGTCTCACTCCCTCTCCTCAGGGCTCCCTATTCCTTGAGACATGGCAATGTTGAAATTAGCTAATTAATAACCTTACAAAGTCCTCTAAGTGTTCAAATGAAGAATCAGTCGACATGGCAAACTTCATTGTTGTTCTATTTTAAGAAACTGCCACAACCACCCCAATCTTCAGCAACAACCACCCTGATCAGTCAGAAGCCAACAACATTGAGGCAAGACCCTCCACCAGCAAAATTATGACTTGCTGAAAGCTCAGATGATGGTTTGCATTTTTTAGCAATAAAGTATTTTTAATTAAGATATGTACATTGTTTTTTAGACATAATACCATTATACACTAAACAGAATGCAGCATAGTATAAATAGTGATAAACCAAAAATAATTGTGTAACTTGCTTTATTGTGCTGGTCTGGAACCTGACCCTGCAATATCTCAGAGGTATGCTTGTGTAGTATGTCTTAGGTGATCTTCCCTTCTCTACACCCTTTCTCTCAGTGACCTCATCATTTCCTATAGGCCCAGTCATCATCTCCATGCAGATGAGAACCAGATCTACATAACTAGCCCAAATATTTCTCCAGAATTCCAGTCTTAAGCCACTAACTACCTATTGGATATTTCCAAACGATGGTCTCATAGTCATCTGAAACTCATTATGGCCAAAACAGAAGTTACCTTTCTCCAAAAAAAATCACCCATGCCCCTAATTTCCCTATATTTATTGAGGGCACACGATATTTCTAGACACCCAGATATGCAACCTCAGAACCATTTTTTGTCCTGTTTCCCATCCAATCACTTGCCATATCTTTGCTAATTCTACCTATTTCTGACACCTGCCCTCTTTTCTCCATTTACATAGCCACTATCTAAATTCAGGCCCTCATCAATCTTCACTTGAATTATTGCCACGGCCTCTGACTTGATCTTCTAGCTTTAAGTTTTCTTTCTCTCCAACACATCCTCTATATAGCTTCCAAACAGCCATGAAACATATGTCTGACCATGTCACTCATATGTTCAGAAAATTTCTGTAGGCATCAAATACAAACTTCTCCATCTGTCATTTAAAGCCCTTCACAACCTGGCTCCAACCCAATTTTCCATACTCATTACACTTATCAATCCTTTATGCCCTCTACAATCCAGCCAGACCAACATACTTACTCTTCCCAGTCCATAACATTTCATTTCCTGTATTTATGCCTTTGTACAAGTCATTCCTCTAATCTTAAAAATGTGCCTCCAACTCAACTCTGCTTCATAGTAGATCTAGCTCCCTTTAAAGTTAACCTTATTATCTCATGTTAACTTTTTCCTGATCCTCCCCAAAGCACTTTGCATTTATTGTCTATTACATGTGTACCTGCTATGTCTCTGTATCCCTTCAGAAAACATAAATGAGGTCCAATACAAGAGAGTGGTAGATTTTTAATATAAGGAAGTATTCTAATAATATGAATATTTCAGAAATGGAATGTCTTGCCTTGTAAGATAATGAGTCTATCATCCTTGGAGAAATTCAAGCAAGGCTATATGACTACCTATCAGGAATTCTATGCAAGTTTTACTAAATAAACCCTAAAGCTCTTTGTTTTTCCTTAAATAAATGGATGCACCTTACCTGGAGCACATTGGGAAATAGCTAAAATTGCTGGATATTCTCAAATATAAGTCCCATATAAATGTATGCACATTTTTGAATCAAAACAAAGTTTAAGTCAAAGTCAACAAAAGCGAGACTAATAAGATGAATTTTCTTAAAATAACATTGAACTCATACAGTAATTATTTAATATGGTATGCATAAACAAGGTCAAATTTCAGTTGGTGCATGTCAAATCTTGATGTGGGCATGTCATGCCACTGTCATCATCATTTAGCATAGGCTCATTACACAGATTAGTTTTGTCTTCATACTATTTTCTGTATTTGAGGAGGAAATATGTAGGCTCAACTTCAGACAATCTTTGTGTAGAAATAAAAATATCATAATATGTTGTATTTCTCATTATCATTCACTTATGCACACAATCTGGTTTTAAATAAATGAAACTCAATTTAAATAATCTGCAATAAATATAGGGTAAAAAACATAAATCCAGATAATATGTATCACTATATTTATTACTGGGATTCATAAGTACTTACTGATGATGAATGAGAGGCAGAGTGAGGTGCTAGGCATAAGAGTGTCAAAAAAAGAAAGAAAAAGGGAATAAAGGAAGGTGGTAAGTCAGTCAGTCGATAAACATTTATTAATCACTTACTACATGCCAGTGTACAATGCTGTGCTAAGCATTAAGGATATAAAAAAAGTCAAATGGCTGTCATGTCCTCAAGGAGATAATAATCTAATAAGAGAAGTCAAAAACCTACAAAAAGAAGCAGGAATATAGGAGAGAAGGTATTTAGCACGGAGGCATTATAAAGTCCAGAGCAGTTCAGCTAGGTGGGAGGTGTAGAGATGGCTGACCTGGGCTCCCTCCTTCAAATGCTATTCAATATGGAAAACTCTTTACCCTCTATCCAAAGGGAAGGAATCCTGAGAGCAGAGGGTACTTATGAAGTATAATTCATCAAATCATCTTTTTTAAATGGTTAAAAGTGAAGAGAATGAAAGCTAGAAGGATTCATAGACAAGTGAAAGTAACATATTGAAGTGATTCATAGATAAGTGAAAATAAAAGAAAAGCAAAGAAAGAAAAGCAAATTGGACATTATGAAAACCTGAAGTTTCATATACAACCTTTTTCTGTTCTACTATATATATAGAATTCTATCACCTCCACTAGCCTTATTGTTAGCAATGCTTCCTAAGACCCTAAAGGAAAATGCTGTTAAAGCTGCACTCAATATGCCAGCAAATTTGGAAAATGCAACAGTGGCCACTGGATTAAAAACAATCAATTTACATCCTAATCTGAAAGAAAGGCAATTCCAAGGAATGTTCAGATTACCAAACTATTTCACTCATTTTAAATGCCAGCAAAGTTATCCTTAAGACTCTTCAAGCTAGGCTTCAGCAGTTTGTGAGCTGAGAATCACCAGAAGAGCAGGGTGGTTTTCCAAGAGGCAGAGGAACTAGAGGTCAAATTGCCAACATTCTTTGGATTATGGAGAAAGCAATGGAGTTCCAAAAAAAACCATCTACTTCTGCTTCATTGACTACACTAAAGCCTTGTACTGTGTGGATTGCAACAAAATGTGGCAAGTCCTCAGAGACAGAAATATCAGATCATCTTGTTACCTGAGGAACCTGTATGCAGACCAAGAAGCAACAGTTAGAACTGAATATGGAACAACATGGTTTAAGATTGGAAAGGGAGTGAGACAAGGCTATATATTGTCACCTTATTTATTTAACTTATATGCAGAGTACATCATGTGAAATGTCAGGCTAGATGAATCAAAAGCCAGAGAAATAGCAACATTCATAGATTTGCAGACAATGCAATTCTGATGGCATAAAATGAAGAAGAATTAAGAAGCCTCTTGATGAGGGTGAAAGAGGAGAGTGTAAAAGCTTGCTTGAAGCTTAACATGAAACAAAACAAAATTAAACTAAAATCCTGCAAATGGTCCTATCACTTCCTGGAAAATAGAGGAAGAAGGAATGGAAACAGTGTCAGATTTCTATTCTTGGGCTCAAAGATCACAGCAGACAGTGACTGCACCCATGAAATTAAAAGATGCTTGCTTCTTGGAAAGAAAGCTCTGTCAAATCTGGACAGCATACTAAAAAGCAGAGACATCACCTTGCCAGCAAAAGCCCCTATAATCAAAGTTATGGTTTTTTCTAGTAGCAGCATATGGCTGTGAGAGTTGGACTATAAGGAAAGCTGAGTGATACAGAATGGACACTTTTAAATTGTGTTAGAGAAGATGTTCCACAGTCCTTGGATAAAGAGGTTAAATCAGTCAATACTTAAAGATATGAGTTCCGGCTATTCATTGGAATGCTGAAACTTAAGTACTTTAGCCATATAATGAGAAGACAGGACTTACTGAAAAGGACCCTGATGTTGGGACAGTTTGAAGCAAAAAGGAAGAGGGGATGGCAGAAGATGAGATGGAGAGCATCATGGAAACAATGAACATGAACTTGGACAGAATTTGAGAGATAGTGGAGGATAGAAGGACCTGGTGTGTTATGGCCAATAGGGTCACAAAGAGTCAGACATGAATGTACAATAACAACATATATATATAGAATTGCTTATTTTAATTGATGTTTGTTAAGTCCATAACATAAAAATATAAAAAAGTGCAGTGTCTTTTCTTTGTCCTTTTTCATAATATGATCTTGATTTTAATCTTTCTTCTAAGTAGTTTATGGTTTAACTACTCAATCATCTGATTCTGATATGAATCCTGCATCAATAAGCCCTCTTTCCTTTTTGTTAAGTCAATTTCACTTTTTTATCACATTATTGGTGCTTACCACGGATTCACAAATAATTTATAGGCCTTTTGTCATATAGCAATATGAATTAAATGTAATAAATTCATTAAAATGAGTTCAAAGTGCTATAAGATCAAATGAGGAAGGTGAAGTGACTTCATGTTTCCTATTAGAAACTTTTTTGTTATTATTCTCTCTGTTTCTGGTTTAATATGAACTATGCATATGTTTTGAAATCAGAAGCCAACTCAAAACGCTAAGTGACTCTGTGTGGCTATTATGCAATTTTTCCCTTTAATCAACTTGAGTGAGAAAATGTCAGGGAAAGACCACCTTTCTCCTACACCTCTCTCTCTCTCTCTCTCTCTCTCTGTCTGTCTCACATACACACAGAAGCAAACATGTACATGCACACATACACCACTAAATCCTGATTCTGAGGTATCAGGGACTTAGCACATACAGAGATTTGAAACAGAGGGAACTCTAATGATCTAAAAGTCATCAAAGGAAATCCATATGCTCCCAAGTACATTAAAAATGCCTCCTTATGAGAAGTAAGAAGAGGGCCAAGATGGTGGCTGGGAAGCAGTGACTGGTTTGAGCTCCCCACCAAGTTCCTCCAAAAACCTATAAAACAATGGCTCTGAACCAATTCTAGAGCTGCAGAACCCACAAAGTGGCAGAGGGAAGCAGGGCCCCACCCCAGGACAGCCTGGATGGTCTCTGGGTAAGGTCTGTCCCACACGGACCTCCCAGCCCCCAGCTGAGGGGAGCGGAGCTGAGACCAGCGCGCGCGCGAACAGACCAGGCGCGAACAGACCAGACGCGGACCTACCAGACCAGGAGACGAGCGGAGAGTGCCCCGGCATCCCGAAATACTGAGCTGTGGCATGTACCAGACCTCTCAACCTGCAAAGAGCAAAGACAGCAGAGAAGGTTAGTGGGAAAAGCTGTGTGACTGAGTTTGCG
>JAQQSZ010007989.1:0-13165 GCA_028646595.1 Phalanger gymnotis | reverse complement strand
CTTGACTTCTTAGGGAGGGTGGATGGGAAGGGAAGAGGGGAGAGAAGTTGGAACTCAAGGTTTTAAAAAAATAGATGTTCAAAAGTAAAAAAGTTTTTTTTTTTTTCATGCAACTAGAAAATAAGATGCACAGGCAATGAGGCATAGAGATTTCTCTTGCCCTACAAGAAAGGAAGGGATAGGGGGATTGGAGGGGAATGGGGTGACGGAGGGGAGGGCAGACTGGGGAACAGGGCAACCAGAGTGTACGCCATCTTGGAGTGGGGGGGGAGGAAATGAGGAGAAAATTTGTAATTCAAACGCATGTGAAAATCAATGCTGAAAACCAGACATATTAAAAATAAATTAAAAAAAAAAGATGGTATGATCAAAAGCGATGTGTTTACACCTTTGCTGGCCCATGTTCTGGTCTTTGAATGACCACAAGCACTCTTTTGTGTTGCAACTTTGAGGAAGATTCCCTCTCCATCCCAACCACACCCTCTCCACACCAGTACTCCTCCTCACCACAGAACTGCAACCCAGGACTGCAACCCAGATCCAAGCAGGGCAAAGAAAGAGAATTCTGCTTCAATACCAGCAATGAGATCCTTGCAATTCCCCTCTGATGGGCTCTTCTGCGGGCTTGGAACTCCAGAAGCAGCCACTGCTGCTGCTGCTGCAATCACTGCTGATGCCACCTCTGGCAGATGTCTAGATAATTCCATTGCGCATTATTACTAAATCATGCCAGGCTTGTGGTCTGTTTCCCAAACTCATCTTTTCCACTTTTCTGTCCAATATAGACAATACTGTTTTGTAGAATATTGCAATGACAAATTCACTTCTTTTTATCTGTCCATTAACACTCTGAATGTGTGTATCTGCATACATATGTATTTCTGTAAGCATACAAATACATACACACATGCATATTATTTATTTTATATAAAGTTGCTTAAAAATAAGTTTAAATTTTAGTTTCTTTAATCCGATGAATAAAAATAATGTCTTTTTTGCTTGAATAGTCAATATATTTGCCTTCAATATAAAATAACAAAATAAAATAAAATTCCTCAGATTTATATTCGAATGAATTGTCATAAAATTATGAAGACAATTTTCCTCCTTTCAATGCTTTTTCTTCTCTGATGCCTAAACTTTAGGTTCTCATGTACAAACATCAAAGGACAAAGATTTTTAATACAGGCTCCTTTCTTGGATTTTGTATCCTGTGGACTTCTTAGAGTCTCAACTGCTAGTTCTCATCTGTCAAGCATCTACCATCTATGATATCTCACTTGGTGGATATACATAGGCAGTTTTCTCTTTCTCCTATCTTATTTATTTGAAAGTTATTTTTCCTAGTTTTCCAAAACAAAAAGTAAAATAAAATTAAGGGGTGAGAAGGAGAAAGGAAGAAATAGAATGGGATAAATTATCTCAAATAAAAGTGGCAAGAACAAGCAGTTATAATGGAAGGGAAGAGGGGGCAGGTGAAAGGGAATGAGTGAATTTGTTCTCATTGGATTTGACTTGAGGAGAGAATAACATACACACTCAGTTGGGTATCTTACCCTACAGGTAAGTAGGGGTGAATGAGATAAAAGAAGGGGGATGATAAACGGGAGGTTAGATCAGGGGAAGAGGTAGTCAAAAGCAAACACTTTTGAAAAAGGACAGAGTCAAGGAAGAAAAGTGAATAAAGGGGGACAGGATGCGATAGAGGGAAATATAGTTAGTCTTTCACAACATGACTATTTATGGAAGTGTTTTGCATAATGATACATGTATGGCCTATGTTGAATTGCTTGCTTTCTCAAGGAGGGTGGGTGGGGAGGGAAGAAGAGAGAGAATTTGCAACTCAAAGTTCTAAAAACAAATTGTTCAAAAAAACTTGTTTTTACATGCAATTAGGAAAAACTACGTACAATGGGGTATAGAAATCTTTCTTGCTGAACAAATAAAGGGGAAAAGGGATAAGGGAGGTGATAGAAGGGATGGCAGACTGGAGAAAGGGGTAATCAGAATTTATTCCATCTTAGGGTGGGGTGGAGGGCAGAAATGGGAACAAAATTTGTAACTCTCAATCTTGTGGAACTAAAAATATTAAATAAAGTTAGGTGTAGTGGGTTATAAAAAAAGAAATGAGGAGCAGACGGACTTCACTATAACCAGGAAAGACTTATATGAACTGATGCTGAGAGAAGGGAGCAGAACAAAGACATCATTGTACTTGATTATAGACACAGAGTATTCATAAGGACTAACTTTGATAGATTTGACTCCTGTCATCAATGCAAGGCTCAAAGATAGCCCCAAAAGACTCAGGATGGAAGAAGCTATGAACATTCAGAGAAAGTATTATGAAGTCTGAATTCAGATTGCAGCAAACTATTTGCTGTTTTTTCCATGTTTTTTTGGTTTCCTTTCTCATGATTCATTTGATTGGTTGTAATTCTTTACAACTGGACAATTATGATAATAAGTTCAATGTCAAGGTATATGTAGAACCTACATTGGGTTACATGCCATCTTGGGGGGGGAAGGGAGAGGAGAGGGAGGAAGAGAAAATTTTGGAACTCAAAAACTTGTGGAACAGAGTATAGTAAACTAAAAATAAAAAAGAAATTTATAAAAAAAGAAAAGGAAGGGAGGGGATAAAAAGAGGAGTGAAGGGAAGGAAGAAGTAATAGGAGAAAGAAAAAGTAGGAGGGCTGAAAGAAGATAGGGAGATTGAGGGAGGCAGAGGTCAGAAACAAAACAGTGGTCGGGAGGGGAAGGGGAAAAGGAGAGAGAAAACCATGAATAGAGAGGGAAATAGAATGGAAAAAAGAAACAGTTAGCAATCATACCATTGAATGTGAATGGGATGACTCTACCACAAAAAGGATGCAGATAGCAGAGTGAATTAAAAACCATATTCCTACTATATGTTGTTTAAAAGAAACAAATTTGAAGGAAAGAGATACACACAGGGTAAAGGTAGAAGACTGGAGCAGAATATATTATGCTTCAAGAGAGGTTAAAAAAAGAAAGAAGCAGGGGTAGCAATCCTCATCTCAAAAAAAAGCAAAAACAGATCAAATTAAAAAAGATAAGGAAGGAATCACACTAAAAGTTATCATACACAATGAAGTCATATCAATACCAAAAATATATGCAACAAGTGGTATAGTTTCCAAATTCCAAAAGAAGGTAAGTGAGTTACAAAAAGAAATAGACAGAAAAACTATACTAGTAGGGGAGCTCAACATCCCCCTCTCAGAAATAGATAAATCTAACCATGAAATTAACAAGAAAGACGTTAAGGAGATGAATAGCATTAGAAGAGATAGATATGGTAGACATTTGAAGAAAATTGAATAAGGATACAAAAGAATATACCTTTTTCTCAGTGGTACATGGCACATACACCAAAATTGACCATGTACTAGGGCATAAAAACCTCACAATCCAATGTAGAAAAGCAGAAATATTAAAAGCATTCTTTTCAAATCATAATGCAACAAAAATTACATGTAATAAAGGGCCATGGAAAGATAGATTAAAAACTAATTGGAAACTAAATAATCTAATCCTAAAGAATTAGTGGGTGAAACAACAAATAATTGAAATAATCAATAATTTCATCCATGAGCATGACAATAATGTGACATGAATTAAGTGAAATAATGAAATAATAATGAAATGAAATAATGAAACTTATAGGATGCAGCTGAAGCAGTTCTTAGGGGGAAATGTTATATCTCTAAATGCTTACATAAACAAAAAAGAGAATATTATCAATGAATTGGGCATAGAACTAAAAAAATTGATAAAAACTTAAAAAGCACAATTAAATACCAAATTAGAAATTCTAAAAATCAATGGAAAGATTAATCGAATTGAAATGAAAGAAACAATTGAACTAATAAATAAAGCTAACAGCTAGTTTTATTAGAAAAAGATAAAATAGACAAACTTTGGCTAATTTGATATTAAAAAAAGAAAGAAGAGGCAGCACAGAGACAAGATCATGGAGTAAAATCAGGGAATTGCTTGAGCAATCCCCCAAATGCCTCCATGTTAGTTTAAAAGTGACTCTAAACAAATTTAAGAGCTACAGAACCCCAAAAAATGACAGAGCAAAACAAATCTCCAGCCCAAGACAGCCTGGAAGGTTGATAGGAATTTCTATCACACAGTGCTGGCAGTGGAGCCTGACCCACTATGGGCCATGCCAGCATAGACTGGGCTGGAGCTACCCAGATGGAGCAGGCCTCAAGGAAGTGAATCAATGGCAGCTGTGGCAGATTCCATAATTCTCAATCTACAAAAGCCAAAGACAACTTAGGAGGTCAGTGGGAAAACTCAGTTGGACTTGGGTGAGAGAAGAACACAGTCCAGCCACAGTCCCAGGTCAGCAGACATGGCTGCAGCAACAACTACAGCAGAAGAAGACTTTCAGGCCCACAGACTGTGGAGACATCAAATGCCTGATGAGAGCAGGAGTGCTGAGCTTGTGTGGCAGAGCTTTTGGGGGCTGTGGAAAAGAAGTCCTTGTAGTAGTTCCAAGGCAGAAAAGAGTGTTTGAGGTCACTCACAGACCAGAGCATGGTCCAGGAGAGGAGTAAACACTTTGGATCATACTACCAAAGAAAAACTGAAAATTTGCAGGTCCCCAGAAGTAGCTCTGAAAACAGCTCCACAAAACCCATAAAGCTTGGGAAAGAGCACTCTCCACTCTTGAGTCATACTTTGATAAAGAGCTTAAAAGTCAAGTAATTGGCTAGGAAAATGAGCAGACAGCATTAAAAAACTCAGATTATGGAATCTTATGTTGATGACAAAGAAGATCAAAACATACAACCAGAAGACGACAATGTCATAGATCCTATAACAAAGGTCTCCAAGAAAAATATAAATTGGTCACATACCATGGAATATCTCAAAAAATATTTTGAAAATCAAGAGAGGCAGAGGAAAAATTGGAAAAGGAATGATAATGATGCAAGAAAATCATGAAAAACAAGTCAACAATTTGCTAAAGGAGACATAAAAAATACTGAAGAAAACAACACCTTAAAAATAGACTAACCCAAATGGCAAAAGAGGTCCAAAAAGCCAATGAGGAGAAGAATGCCTTAAAAAGCAGAACTGGCCAAATGGAAAAGTTGGTACAAAAGCTCACTGAAGAAAATCAGTCCTTAAAAATTAGAAGGGAGCCTGGGGCAGCTAGGTGGCATGGTGAGTGGAGCTCTGACCCTGGAGTCAGGAGGACCTGAGTTAAAGTCTGACCTCAGACACTTGACACATGTACTAGCTGTGTGACCTTGGGCAAGCCACTTAACCCCAATTGCCCTTCCCCCCAAAAAAAATTAGAAGGGAGCAAATGGAAGCTAGTGAGTTTATGAGAAATGAAGAAATTATAAAACAACCAAATGAAGACAATGTGAAATATGTCATTGGAAAAACCACTGACCAAGAAAATAGATCCAGAAGTGATCATTTAAAAATTATTGAACTACCTGAAAGCCATGATCAAAAAATAGAGCCAAGACATGATCTTTCAAAAAATTACCCAAGAAAACTGTCCTGATATTCTAGAACCAGAGGCAAAAATAGAAATTGAAAAGAATCCACCAATCATCTCTTGAAAGAGATTCCAAACAGAAAACTCCTAGGAATATCGTAGTCAAATTCCAGAGTCCAGGTCATGGAGAAAATATTGCAAGGAACCAGAAAGAAACTATTCAACTGCTGTGGAAACACAATCAGGATGATACAAGAACTAATAGTTTCTACATTAAGAGATCGTAAGCCTTGCAATATGATGCTCCAGAGGTCAAAAGAGCTAGGATTAAAACCAAGAATCACCTACCCAGCAAAACTGAGTATAATACTTCAGGGGAAAAAAATGGATTGTCAACGACATAGAGGATTTTCAAGCATTCTTGATGAAAAGACCAGAGCTGAATAGAAAATTTGATTTTAAAATAGAAGAATCAATGGAAGCATGAAAAGATGAACAGGAAAGAGAAACCATAAGGGTCTTATTAAAGTTGAACTGTTTACATTCCTACATGGAAAGATGATATTTGTTAGTCTTTCTTAGTATTACGGTAGTTGAAGGGAATACACATGCATGCACACACCCACACCCACACCCACACCCACCCACACCCACACCCACACCCACACCCACACCCACACACACACACACACATATTTATATATATATATATATATATGTATATACATATATATATATATATATACATACATAAAGAGAGAGAGACAGATGGCACAGGGTGAGATGAATCTGAAGGAATGATATCTAAAAAATAAAATCAAGGGGTGTGAGAGGAATATATTGGGAGAACAAGAAAGGAGAGATATAACAGGGTAAATTATTTCATATAAAAGAGGCAAGAAAAAGCTGTTATAATGGAAGGGAAGAAGGGGGAGGTGAAAGGGAATGAGTGAACCTTGCTCTGGTGGGATTTGGCTTAAGGAGGGAATAACATACATACTCAATTGGGTATGTTACCAGAAAGTAGAGGGGAAGGGAATAAGGGGGGATGATAAAAGTGAGGACAGATTGAGGAGAGGGTAGTCAGAAGCAAACACTTTTGAAAAGGAACAGAGTCAAAAGAAGAAATAGAATAAATGGGGTGTGGGATAGGATAGAGGAAAATATAGTTAGTCTTTCACAACATGACTATTACAGAAGTGTTTTGCTTAAAGAAACATGTGTAACCTATATTGAATTGCTTGCCTTCTTAATGACACTGTGTGGGGAGGGAAGCAGAGAGAATTTGGAACTCAGAGTTTTAAAAACAAATATTAAAAATTGTTTTTACATGCAACTGGGAAATAAGACATACAGGCAATGGGGTATATAAATCTATGTTAACCTTCAAGAAAAAAGAGGGAATGGAATGGGGGGGAGGGGGCTTGATAGAAGGGAAGGCAGACTGGGGAAAAGGCTAATCAGAATGCATGCCATCTTGGGGTGGAGGGAGGGGAGGGATGGAGAGAAAATCTGTACCTCAAAATCATATGTAAATGAATGTTGAAAACTAAGAACAAATGAATTAATCTAAAAAAAGAAAGAAGAAAACCAAATTACCAGCATCAAAAATGAAAAATATTAATTTACCCAATGAAGAGGAAATTTAAAAAAAATAATTAGGAGCTATTCGGCCCAGCTGTCAAAAAATCTGACAATTTAAGTGAAAATTATAAATTGCCCAGATTAACAGTAAAAAAAATACTAAAATAATCCCATTTCAGAAAAAGAAATTGAACAAGCCATTAATTGCACCCTAAGAAAAAATTGCCAGGGCCAGATGGAATTATAAGTGAATTCTGTCAAACACTTAAATAATAACTAATTCCAATACTATATAAACTATTTTGGAAAATATGTGAAGAAGGAGTCCTACCAAATTCTTTCTATGATACAAGTATGGTGCTGATACCTAGGCCAGAAAGAAACAAAACAGAGAAAGAAAATTAAGGACAAATTTTCCCTAATGAATACAGATGCAAAAAAATGTAAATAAAATGTTAGCAAGGAGATTATAGTAACTTATCATGAGGATAATAGGCTGTGAGCAGGTGGGATTTATTCCAGGAATGCAGGGCTGCTTCAATATTAGGAAAACAATCAACATAATTGACCACATAAATAATAAAATCAATAGAAATCATATGATTATCTCAATATATGCAGAAAAAGTTTTTCACAAAATACAACACCCATTCCTATTAAAAATATGAGAGTGTGGGAATCAATGTAGTTTTCCTCAAAATGGCAAGTAACATCTATCTAATAAAACAGGCAAACATTAAATATGATGGGGATGAGCTACAAGCATTGCCAATAAGATCAGGCATGAAATAAGGATATCCATTATCACTACTTTTATTCAACATTGTACTAGAATGTTACCTTTAACAATAAGAGAAGAAAAAGAAATTGAAGGAATTAGAATAGGCAATGAAGAAACAAAGATATGACTCTTTGCAGATGATATGATGATATACATTGAGTCCTAGAGAATCAACTAAAAAAATTACTTGTAATAATTAGCAACTTTTGCAAAGTTGCAGGATATAAAAGAAATCCAGATAAATCATCAGCATTTCTTTATACTACCAACAAAGACACCCAGCAAGAGATAGAAAGAGAAACTTCATGTAAATTAACTGCTAGAGCTAGATGACCAGGAAGCCAGGGGCTTGGACATCAACCCTGGGGTAAGATGGAAACTTTGCAGCAAGGAGCTAAGTGTGCCTTTTCGCTGCCTCCCCCTGGGGCTGTTTGGGATGCAGAAAGGAGGGGTGTATTTGTTTATGGTGGGGTGGGGAAAGTGCCTTGGACCTCCAGGGGCACCACTCTGTTGGCTTTGTTGCCAAGCCACCCCCCAGGACTTGGAATAGGGGAGTGGAACATTATGGGGAGGACAGACCCCCAACAGAACTTTATTTTGACTTTTTCTTTGAGTTGGGACTTTGGGTGACATGAGTAAGGCTGCAGACACAGTGTGGGGAGAAAGAGACATCCCCAAGATAACTTTATTTGAATTTTTTTGTTTGCTTTGGAACTTTACTAAACATGTCCATGCCTGAGGGTACCGGGAGGAAGCCTGCAATGGCAGTGTGTGTAAGAGGACACACCTGAAGAAGGTCCTCATTTGGATACTCTGTATTCACTAAAGAAGACTGTTACTTGCTGGAGCCTGGGGGTAGATCATGTTTGTATTGTAAACAAGTATTTTGGAGATGATGCTGAATCATATTTTTTGTTATAGTTCCCTGATTGATTGAAGAGATTAACTTGCTTTGACCTAGGGGTGGATGGTGTATTGTAAACAAATATTTTGGGAGTGACACTGAATGATACGTTTAGTTTTGAATGATATGTTTTAGTTCCCTGACCAATTGGATCACAATGTATAATACCTCTATTTGTTCCAAGATCCAAGGCTATTTAGATTATATAAAGTCATGTATCCTGGAATAGGGTGGAGTGCATTGGTATTTTCTTTTGGGACTTTCTTAACTGTTTTAGAATGATAAATTGATTAAATCTCTTTGATTGAGTCTTACTAGGTGCTAAACCCCAGGACCATACCCTTTTACTACTAGATGCAAAGCCCCAGGCTGGTTAGCAAACTAGTTTGCCAGTTTAAGAGAGGTGGGAAGTGCCCAGGGCCCTAAGGAGAGTTGCTAAGGCCAGAGCCAATAGTAGGAGCCTAAGTTCTGGTCGCTCAGATGACATTTGATGAGAGCTAAAGAGTGTATAAAAAGAGAGAACAAAGTTATTTGCTTGGAGCTCTCACTTTTGGAGGAATGTTGATGTGGAGACTCCGGGCAGTGGTAATTAAGAACCCTCCAGCTTGTGAAACCAGATGTTGAGGCCTTCTTGGTAACTACGAATTGTATTTGGTCTGTTTATAATGTATCTTTGCAATTTGTTTGTATTTGCTCTGAAGTTCAGGGTGCTGACTACTTTTTCCCCTAAACTAAGTGAATTTTATATATATATATATATATATATGTATATACACACACACACACACACATACACATATATACATATATATGTATGTATATATGTATGTGTGTGTATATATATATACATATACATATACATTTGTATATATGTATATGTGTGTGTGTGTGTATTTGTATGGTGTGTGTATATATATATGTATGGTGGATTGAAATAAAATTGTTAACTCCCTAACATTACTTTCCTTAGTAAAGCAGATCAAAAGAACCCATGCTGGCAGCACTCTTGTTGTTGGGCTTGTATTGGTATTTCCCCCTCAAAGCAGCTGCTACCTGAATTGTTGTAATACAAATATAAAATAGTGTTGATTCCACCTGCCAAGACAAAATCAGAAACTAAGTGAAAACAATTATAAAACAGTTTTCACACATTAAAGTCAGTTCTAAATAATTGGGAAAAAATCAGTTGATCATTGGTAGGCTGAGCTAATAGAATAAAAATGACAATTTTACTTAAAATAATTTACTTATTTAGTGCCACATGAATCAAACTACCAAAAATATCATTTTACAGAGCTTGAAAAAACAATAACAAAAATCAGTGAAACATCAAGAATATTAAGGACATTAACCAAAAAAAATGCAAGGGAAGGTGGCCTAGCTGTACCAGATCTAAAATTGTATTTTAAAGTAGTCATCATCAAAAGTACTTGGTACTGGCTAAGAAATAGAGAGGTGGACCAGTAGAATAGGTTAGGTACACAAGACACAGTAATTAGTGATTACAGTAATCTACTGTTTGATAAACACAAAGACTACAGATTCTGGGATAAGAACTCATTATTTGACAAAAACTGCTGGGAAAAGTGGAAAATAGTATGGCAGAAACTGGACATAGACCATCACCTTACATTGTATATCAACATAAGGTCAAAATGGATTCATAATTTAGACACAAAGGGTGACAGTATAAGCAAACTAGGAGAGCAAAGAACAGTTTACATTCAGATCTATGGATAAGTGAAGAATCTGTGACAAAACAAGAGATAGAGAACAATATGAAATGCAAAATTGATTATTTTAACTACATTAAATGAAAAAGTTTTTGCACAAGTAAACTAATGTCACCAAGGTTAGAAGGGAAGCAGAAAGCTGGGAAATAATTTTTACAGCCAGTATCTCTGACAAAGACCTCATTTCTAAAATATATAGAAAACAGAATGAAATTTATAAGAATACAAATCATTCCCCAACTGATAAATGGTCAAAGGATGGGGACAGGCAGTTTTCAGAGGAAGAAATTAAAGCTACCTATATCCATACGAAATAAGTACTCTAAATCACTTTTCATTAGAGAAACACAAATTAAAACAACTCTGAGGTACCACATCATACCTATGAGATTGGCTAACACAACAAAAGAGGAAAACTATAAATGTTAGAGAAAATGTGGGAATATAGGAACATTAGTTGATTGTTGGTGGAGTTGTGAACTGATCCAATTATTCTGGAGAGCAACTTGCAACTATCCCAAAGGGATCTAAAACTGAACATACACTTTGATCCAGTAACACCACTTCTAGATCTGTATCCAAAAGAAATTATTAAAAAAGTGGAAATAACCCTCATATAAAAAAATATTTAAAGCAACTTGTTTGTGCTAGCCAAGAATTGGAAATTGAGAGGATGCCCATCTACTGTTGGATGGCTGAACAAGTTGTGGTATATGAATGTAATGGAATATTATTTTTCCATAAGACATGATGAGCAGGTGGATTTCAGAAAAACATAGAAAGACTTGCATGAATTGATGCTGAGTGAAGTGAGCCAAACCAGGAGAACACTACACAGTGACAGCAACATTGTGCAATGATAAACTTTAATAGACAATTCTTCTTAGCAATGCAATGATCTCAGACAATTCCAAAAGACTCATCATGGAAAATGCTATCCATAACCAGAGAAACAATTATGGAGTCTGAATGCAGATCAAACTACACCATTTTCACCTTTATTTCTTTCTCATTGTTTTTCCCTTTTGTTCTGATTCTTCTTTCACAACATGACTAATGTGGAAATATGTTTAATAGAATTGTTCACTTGTAGCCTCAATCAGATTGCATGCCATCCTAGAGCAGTGTAGGGAGAAGGAGAGGGGGAAAAATTTATGATTCACAATTTTATAAAATAGAATGTTAAAACCTAAAAATGAATTAATTAATTAAAATAAAAAGAAAAAATTATAACTTTTTATGTATCATCTTTATTTCTCAGTATATTCTTAACTCTTCCCCATTGAGCTATACCTTATAACTAATAATAAAAAAGAAAAAGATAAAAGGGGGAAGCAGTTTAACAAAACTGGGCACAACTAGAGAGAAAATATTCCATACTGATCATCTCGCAGCACCATACAGAACAAAGAGAGATTCATTCTCATGTATCTTTTTCAGGGCCATTCATTACAGTTTTCAGTTTTGAGTTTTCATTTCTTTTTACTCAGATTTATACATTGTGTATAGTGTTCTATTGGTTATAGTAATTTCACATTACATTATTTCATATGTCTTTAATTGTTTTTCCCCTACATTCATCGTATTGCTTGTACCTTATTTTCAGAGATGCTCCGCAATAGGTCTTCCAACCCCTACTTGTAGGGGTCTACAACCCCTACAGTGGTAGACTTGGTCCCCATCAAGTGGCTTCTACTTTTATATCTTTATGGCGTAAAAAATATTTATTTAGTATTGTATTTTCCCCAATTACATGTAAAAAGAATTTCAACATTGTTTTTTTTTTTAGTTAAAATATTTATTTATTTAATTTACTTAATATATTTAGTTTTCAGCATTGATTTTCACAAGCGTTTGAATTATGAATTTTCTCCCCATTTCTACCTTCCCTCCCACTCCAAGATGGTGCATATTCTGGTTGCCCCATTCCCCAGTCAGCCCTCCCTTCTGTCACCCCACTCCCCTCATATCTCCTTTTCCCTTCCTTTCTTGTAGGGCAAGATAAATTTCTATGCCCCATTGCCTGTGTACCTTATTTCCTAGTTGCATGTGAAAACATTTTTTTTTGGTTTTGAACATCTATTTTTAAAACTTTGAGTTCCAATTTCTCTCCCCTCTTCCCTTCCCACCGAACCTCCCTAAGAAGGCAAGCAATTCAGCATAGGCCACATACATACCATTATGTAAAACCCTTCCACAATACTCATGTTGTGAAAGACTAACTATATTTTGCTCCTTCCTAACCTATCCCCCTTTATTGAATTTTCTCCCTTGACCCTATGCCTTTTTCAAAGTGTTTGTTTTTGATTACCTCCTCCTCCTGTCTGCCCTCCCTTCTATCATCCTCCCTTTTTATCTTCTTCCTCCTATTTTCCTGTGGGGTAAGATACTCAACTGAGTGTGTATGGTATTCCCTCCTCAGGTCAAATCCAATAATAGCAAGATTCACTCATTCCCCCTCACCTGCCCCCTCTTTCCTTCCTACAGAACTTCTTTTTCTTGCCACTTTTATGTGAGATAATTGACCCCATTATATCTCTCCCTTTCTCCCTCTCTCAATATATTCCTCTCTCAACTCTTCATTTGATTTTATTTTTTTAGATATCATCCTTTCATATTCAACTCACCCTGTGCCCTCTGTCTGTCTATATATATATACACATATATAT
>JAQQSZ010007988.1:0-13165 GCA_028646595.1 Phalanger gymnotis | reverse complement strand
CTGTGGGTGCTCTGCTCGAAGGAATGTTAATTTTGAGTTCTGAAACTTTACAAGATATCTTGGGGTTTGTGGCCTAGATTTCTTCCTTAAGGACCATGCCTTAAACCCAAATCCCTCTGGCTCTCATTGATTGGCCAGCAGTAGGTCCTAGGCCAAGCCCCACTTGATCATTGTTTGGGCCCTTAATTACTCAGAATCAGGGTAAATAGAAATTGTTTCTGTTTTGGCCAGAAACCCTCAGAGTCTTTACTTCCCAGATTGATTTTTTTTGACTAGGTAAAGGAGACCACTCTTTGCCTTAATCACTGATTGGGTGTTTCCTCAGTCAAACTGAGACCTGGGAAAGACCTTAGCTTAAAAAGACCAAGGTGCCCTCCATGCATCCTGGGCCATTTCCAGTCGTCGTGATCTATATCTTGCCACTGGGACCAGATGGCTCTGGAGGAGAAAGTGAGGTTGGTGACTTTGCACAGCCCTCCCTCACTTAAATCCAATTCACTTGCATATCTCCCAGATGTCATGATCCTCTTTGAGAATGAAGGGCAAACAATTCCTAATCCAGGCAGTTGGATTCAATGCACAAGAGACATCAGATACACAAAATTTCGAGGATTTTCAACAACTTGCTTCAGATTCTTGCCCAGCTGAAGTCAACCTCAGTCCCTCATTTGCTTTCTGCCCTCACAGGGTCCCTCAACCAAACCCCAAACATTGCTTACTCCTCTTTAGCTCAGGAGCCTCACAGGAAGCAGAAAGCAGGGAATTGCTTCAGAGTCTGTTTAACTCATATTTTTGAGGCTGATCTGATTTTAGTGGAGTCCTTTTGCCTTGGGAAAATCCCAAGCCAAGATGTAATTTACTGGAAGGTTTGAGCCCTGAAGACAGTAGCTCTAGTATCTACAGACATTTATTAAGAAAAACAAAATTTTTTTTCTAATTCTTCATTAAATCAGCTCTTATCAAAAGGTTTGAAAATAAAATCATAAATTCTTATTGAGGAATGGGTAAGGGAAAAAGTTCTTTGTTGTTATTTCGTGGGGAGGTTTAAGTAGTTTCAAAGGTAAGAAAGGGCCGCTGCAAAGGAGAGTGAAAACCATCAAACTCATGACTGAAGAAGCTGACTAATGTAGGCAAACATCAATATTTTTAATGTAGTATAATTAGTCTTGGAAGTCCAAGACCAAGAATCACTAGAGGGGAGAAATAGCTTTAAGGAACATGATTCATGATCCTGAGAACAGAGGTACCACTGTGGACTTGAAAGCTAACTCTGGCAATCAAGTTGGACCACATAGAAGACTCTCTGAGGAGAGAAAGGATTTCCTCTGTTCCTCTGTTGTCCCAGGATTACGGAGTCACCTTGGCCACAAATATTCCCTAGGTGAGTTCTTCACTATCAATATGCTCTATGTTTGTGTCTATTCTTCCCTCATATGCTGTGTGGATTGGTAGGTGAACACTCCTAGATCTATGGCGGGTTGGGTGGGAATATTCTGTAGATACTCTTTTCCATTCCATTTTAGTAAATTCCTTTCCTGAGAGCTAACTGTGGCTGAACATTACGGGTAAGTACACCAGTGGGGATAAAGAGCTATGGTCTTAGAAGAGTGCTCCCACTAACTACCCCAAAACTTGGGCCATTTTCTGGGGACCCAGCTTGTCAATGCAAGTGCAAATTGGATGAGTGACACAGTGGGGACTCTATACTTTTTTTCAAACAAGCACTTTAAACATCCGAAAACATAAATCTAACCTTAATCGACAATAATACAACTCAAACAGGTCATTTAGGTATTTAAGACCAAAGCTTATTTTTGAATCCCAGCAGAATCAAATACTGTGGGCAAATGCTACAGGTATTAAAAGACCATCCAAGTCACCATCAAATAAAAAACAAACAGCAAATTGTAGGCCGAGATCCAAAGAATAGTCTCGTACAGAACTTTTTGCATAGTGCCTTTTATTTAACTTCAGATAGTTCTCGTTCTCAATAACCTCAGTAGAAATGTAATGGGGGTGGGGTGAGGTGTGAAGACTTACCTCTGGGGCCCAGTCCTTGGAGCATGTACTATGTTCTCTGCCTGCTGTTGAATATAAATGTGGAGTCTACTGAGCTCATTTCTGGAAATACATAATGGTGTATAATGGAGAGCTCTGCCCTCTACTTTGGAGCTTCTTCAAGTATTCTGTGACTGTTTCTTGTCTGCTTACTATGTGGTGATAAAAAGCCTTTTAACTGGTTTCTGAGTTAGAACTAATGATGCCTAAAAATGGATTCAACAGAATTTGCTGCCTCTCTCTTCCCTAGTAGAGTGTGAGGCAAGAATGACTGTAAGCTTCCAGGTTGGGGAAGAGATACCTTGTACACTGGTCTCACCCAGGTCACACTATGGCCCTGAAGTCATGGCACCTATATTTTCTTCTGTCCTTATTGTTTCTATTCTTTTGTGTTATTAGGTCAATGAGTATCAGAGACAGGATGGAATAGGCTACAATCTTGTCAGCTTTAAAAAAAAATCAGAAGACTCACCAGAATTCCAGTGATGGGAGAGTATTTTGCTAACTGTACCTGTTGAGCCTATGGAGGAGCTAGCCCTGAAGAGCAACATGCTTGACCGTAGCAACAATTTGGCTAGCAGCTGCTGCTGAAGTGTAAGACCCAACAAGACCAGCAACAAGGTTCTTTGATCTACTTTGCTAAGGATTTAATCAGACATACATATATCATTCACTTAGTTCGGGGGAAAAGATCAGCCCCCTGAACTTCACAGCAAATACAAACAGAAATCGAAAACATCAACAGACAGACCATGTCTGATCAAATCACAATACATAGTTACCAGAGAAGAACCAATGGATCTGGGTTAGCAAAGCCGGGGGGCAGTTACAATGACTTGCCCAGAGTCTCAACACTCCTTTCATGAGTGAGCCCCAAAAGTCAAACACCAACCTTGGGTCTTATATACCTGTGTCAGGGCCCTGGGGCACTTGAGGCTCACCATTTAGAGTGTGAGAAATCACTAACACCAAGAGTGTGGGAAAGCTCCAACCATCAGCACCATATCATATACAATTCAATGACTCTCGATTGTCTTAGTGCTGAGAAACACTCCAAGACAGAAAAGATCCACCTGTACCTGCCCCATTCAAACAGAGAACAGTGGAAAGTCCCATTTTTGCTTGCCAATACATTGACTCATCCCAGCAGCAAAGCAAGCAGTGGAGTAACTTGTCCATTGACTATACCACATTGATGGGAAGAATTTCTTGGAGCACCCACTGTTAAGTTCTGGTTCACTCTCCTAGGGAATGATGTACAGAGGGTAAAGGATGTCCTGGATATTTTGGTGGGGAAGGATGACAACATTTTTATACTTTGGTTATTACTATGTCTCTTAGTAAATATTCCTTTGAAAAAGCTAATTGATTATCAAGGATATATCAATTGGTCTTTTAAATGGGGTATATTTTGCTGGAGAGATGATATTGGGTAGATCAGAGGTGGAGAACTTGTGGCCTCAAGGCCACATGTAGCCCTCTAGGTCCTCAAGTACAGTCCTTTGACTGAATCCAAACTTCACAGAACAAGTCCCCTTCCCTAATAAAAGGATTTGTTCCATAAAACTTGGACCCAGTCAAAAGGCCATATCCAAGGACCTAGAAGGCCACATGTGGCCGCGAGGCTGCAGGTTCCACACTTCTGGGGTAGATGGCAACTGGCAATGATACTGTTGGAAACAGAGACAAGATAAGAGCTCAAGATGACACTATTAGAGAAACATACAACCCTTCAGGGTTCCCCTAGAATCCTGGGGGAAGGGTAGAGTAGCAGCCATAGTGCGGGGACTTGACCTGTCAGTCTGAATTTGGTTTGGGAGAATGAGCTCAGAGCCTATTCATTACATAAATAATTTAGAATTTTCAAAATTAATAAAAGAATTATTATTTTTATAGAAACTGAAGCTTTAAGTCCATTATTTATTGAATAGAGAAATGTGATTTTGTTCACTGAGATGACTGGAGGTACTGGCCTATTGGTGATTCCCAGAGTCTAACTAGGAACCCCAAACCTACAGTTCTAATTACTTTCATTTTAATGTGCCCTATAATTAATTAGGGAGCCCCATTAGTTCAAAATTCCTGCCATGGCCCTAGTGATATTTCTTTAGCCTCTTTTAAAAAGAATTATTTAGCCTCTTCGAGAATCTTCTGAGAACTGTGAATTTGGAGTCAAAGACTTTCATGTCAAAGAACTTCCAGTGATTTATTACATCTATGTGCTTCTACACTGGAGGTTGAGGGGAAGGAATTGTTAAGAAGAGCTCTTGGAGTTGGAAAGTGTTATAAAGGAAATGTGAATAGCTCAGTGGAAACTATAAGCCCCTGCATTTTGGCCTACTACAAAGGTTTTAAATTGCTCCTGTTAGGTCTCCATATTTGGAAAGCTTTTTAATCCATTTAGTTTGGAGATGATGAATATTCAGCATGGTGACATCTATTAAAAATGTTATTCTTAAATTTTCATGGATCAATAGCATGTCCTGATGGTTGTGGGAGACAGTTTTATCTCTAATTATGCTTTGGTCCTGGTCTGGGTTATTTGCTGAATTACCAAAGGTATTTGCAAAACTGGACTGGGATCTGTTGTCTGTCCGGTCATATAGGATAAGGAGCTTCTGACAGATAATTCTAACTGTTTGTCTTTCTGAGTATTCAGGGCTGCGGGTGGCTAAGTGGTGTAGTGAGCAGAGCACCAGCCCTGGAGTCAGGAGGACCTGAATTCAAATCTGGCCTACTTGACACACTAGCTGTGTGACCTTGGACAAGTCACTTAACCCCAATTGCTCTGCCTTCCCCCCTCCAAAAATTAAAAAAAAAATCCTAAGTATTCAGGGCTGAATTTTTGCAACCTACAGTGATGTGTTGTTCATTTCCCACCATTTAATTGCATAATCAGCATCAATTGAGATAAAGCCTCTATGGTTTCTGATGTCAGTGACCTTATCATGAACCATAAACTCCTCTGCTTCTATAAGCAAATGTGCAAGACTCAGATACTTCTTCAGTGCTTCTTTGTTGACATTATCAATGGTTAAATTTATGTGGAGTTTTACCATGGAGGGCTTTTTGATTCCATTCTTGGATCTTAGTTGTTTCATAGCCTCCATCAAGAGGTAAAACACTTTCATCTACATTTGACAAAATCCAATGGTGGGTACTATGATCATCCTTTACTATTGTTCAGAATAGAGCTATTTACCCGTTCCAAAAGTATTTCTGTACATTTTTTCTCATGCGCTCTAAGAATGTCTATCAGTCTTCTTTCTCTTTTTTATAGCTGCCTTAGGATGATAGGCCTCATGTTTCATTGATATTGTATAGGCTTTGGTTAGGATACTTTCCAAAACTGTTATTGTCCGTTTTACGGTATTGCAAAGGTTACATTAAAATTGTAAAGGTTACATTAAAATGTTAATTGTGTTGAATGTCTTTTCCCTTTCATTTTTGATTTCTTGATTCCAGTAAGTTTTTCAAGTATTCAGGTACAGCTTTCTCTTCAATAATCTGTGCCTTTCTGTTTCCAAGGTACTTTTAGGAAGATATTGAATCTGTAGCTCTACCGAAACCCATATTAAATATCTTCACCTCATACATTTTCTATGCTAATATGAAAATGGAATTTGGACTAAATAAGTGTAAAATTGTTAAGGTCTAAAAAAGTAGAGAAAATAAAGGGTTTAAAGGTATTGAGCTTGAATCTAAAGGTCGATTGAACTGATTTTTTGTTGTTGTTCAGTCATTTCAGTTCTTTGTGACCTCATTTGGAGTTTTCTTGGCAAGATATCAGAGTAGTGTGCCATTTCCTTCTCCAGCTTGTTTTACAAATGAGGAAACTGAGGCAACCAAGAGTTAAGTGACTTGTCTAGGATCACATAACTAGCAAGTGTCTGAGGCTGAATTTGAACTCACGTCTTCCTGCTTCTTGGTCCAGTTTTCTATCCACAGTTATACCTATTTAAAATAAATCAGCTAGTACTGATGGTATATGAAACTGTTAGTCTCACATACAGTTTGCTTTTTGCTTTAAGTATATTAAAATTCAACATGTTATTTTTCAAGGCTGTCTCGCTCATCTGTGTTACTGTTTTTTTTTACAATACTATTTCTAGTGTCCTCTCTTCCCTTAACCTTTTCCCACTCTCATTGAAAAAAAAAAGAAGAAACCAAATCCTTATAATTAATATGCAAAGCTAAGCAAAATGATGCATTGGTTAAGTCCAGAAATGTTCACCTCTCTGTCAGGAGAGGTGTTCCATTATTAGTCCTCTGGGGTTGTAGCTGGTCCTTTCATTGATCTGAAGGCTTATGTCTTTCAAAGTTATTTTTCTTTACAATGCTGTTATTGTAGAAATAGTTATCACTATTTCTTTGCAACACTGGGTGGAGTTTTAATTATTAAAACATTAAGAGAAATAGATTTTGAATTCTTCTCTCTTCTGGACCACCCTTCTGAAGGCATATACCCTTTCTCTGTCTACATCGAAAATAAACACTGTTTTAAAAAATTGGCTCTAACATTTTAAATCCTGCTTTTGTCAAGAAGAGATCTGAAAAGAACAAATACTTCGAGAATTCCATTTTTGAGCCATATGATTTAGACTAATACTTAGCGATTTAGCTATTTCAGAAGAGACTTTGTGTGGAGGAAATGACTGAGCAGATTACCATGAACTTGGACTAAATGCTCTGTTCAGACACTGAATACCTGGCAATGTCAAATAGAACTGTCTTAAGGAGGTGAGAATGTGCCCTAAGAGGTTGAGATGAGAAAGTTCCCCAAATTACAGAAGTAGTAAAAACTAACCATAGACTTCCTCTTAGTATAGAGGACTAGAAATGACCTTTTTTTGGAGCCATCTGAATCCCTGACTATATTCCTTTAATTAATCAATCAGCAAATATTTATCTAGCATGTGACACATACTGTGCTAGGCTCTGGTGTTACAATGACAAAAGCAATACAGTTCCTGTCCTTAAGCAGCCTACAGTCTAGCTGAGGCAAAGATGATATAAAAAGTATATACATATATATATATACACACACACACACACAGTATATATATATACATATACACATATACGTGTATATGTATATACATACATGTATACGTACATATATACATACATACAAGGTAGATAATTTGTGTGTGTGTTTTAGGGGAGGGCATTAGCAGCTGAGAGAACAGGAAAGGCTTAATGTAGAAGGTGGTACTTGAGATAATCCTTGAAAGAAACAGGATTCTAAGAGGAAGAGCTGAAGAGGGAGTACCTAACAGGTATGTGGACCAGCCAAGGCAAAGACACAGAGATGTTACATTGTTGTTTCTCCTTCATTTTTGAAGAGGACCAGTGATATCACAGGTGATGCCTGCGTGTCAATTGGATTTGAATGAGCCAGTTTCACAAATCATTGGTCTCACACTCTCTTCCAGAGTCATCGGAGTCCAGTGGCAAGACAAAACTCAGGAAAACTGGCAATGGTCAGGGATGCAGTGGATGACCTTGGCATCTCTGATGTCTGACCAAGCTCTAAGTACTCCACAGCGCCTGTTTCAGATGCCTTCATGGCTGTTGGAACAAATTGTTCTCATCTACTCATTCTGCAGGGGGAAGTCTTCACGTGCATAGGGTAGACATTCCCCTAACTTACCAATGGGTTTGAGGAATAGATTCCTTCTGAAGTTTATGGGATGTCCCAGGAGGACTAATACCTTTGGTGTTAGGGTTTGCCAGGTCCTTTTCAGGGCTGCATATATACCTTTGGAGTCCACCTTTACCCAACTCTCACCTGTAGCTCTAAGAAACTATAGCATGCCCAGCGACCGTGCCCCCATAAAGCTATCTTGGCAGAAGGGCTAAACCAGGTTGATGGTTAGGTATGAAGACCTGTAAGAAGGCCATGTCTTCACAGTAGTGTGTGAAAGGGCGGTAATGTGTAATAAGTCTGGAAGGGCCTGGTTGCAAAGGGCTTTAAATGTCAGTCACTTCTTTTTGATCCTAAGATTAATCCTCTTCAAAACTTGTTGTCCCTTTATTGCTCAAGGTGGGTTCTTCTTGAATTCACTGTTTTTCTTTCCATATATTCATCTTCTTGTCCTTTAACCACTTCTTATTCACTTCAAATTCCACATTTAGGAGATATAGGGTCAGGTAATAGTCATTTATTGAATTTAAGGAGGCCCAGAAAGAGTATATAGGCTCTTAGGATTCAGAGTTGTCAGGGACCTTAGAGATTATTGACTGAGTTTCAGAGAGGTCAGAGGACTTGCTCAAAGGCACACAGGCCAGACTGGCAAGGCTGGGATTCAAACTCAGGTCCTTCAACTCCAAATCCAGTGCTTTTCTCATCATAACTTATTTGTATCTCAGAGGGCCTTTTAGAGTGACAGCTTCCATCAAGCAGCAAGGTCATTACTATTCCATATATAATAAAGCATGATTTCTTTCCCCAGATTAAGAAAACTTTTCAATCTCTTTCTTTGGAGGAAAAGTACAAAATGGCCCCTTTGCATAGATTTTGAACCAATTTTGACAACTGTACAATGATGAGTTAAAGTAGAGTCCAGGTAGTTGTTTTTTTTTAAAAGGCATTAAAGTAAATATGTCAATTACAGCCACATTTGCATATACTGTATTTTAAAATAATGTTTGCCTCTGCCTTATATATTCTGATCCTGGCAAGCTTAAGTCAAGGAGGTCACCTGTACAGCTGCTGCAGGTGATAGAAATCCCATCAGGCAAATTAAGAAGCTCCAAAATAATGTGCAAAACACAACACTCCATCTGTTTCTGGCTCACTGAGGTAAGCTTCAAATGTGCATGCACTTTAAATTGGGTGTCCTGTATTCAGAGCAACAGTTTTTATTAAATATCTTTCATTATAGTTTAAGGATTATAGATAGCCTAAAAATGAATTCTTAGCTTCTTCTGACCCCTTTCTCACCCATCTACCACAGCCACTCAAAAGTGAAAAGGGGCCGCATAGGACTAAGGGCCATTTTATATTTTTCTTTGCTTTATGGGTTACCAGAGATAAAAAAATGCATCATCAAGTGGTGATGTGCCTCTCTTTACCTAGATAGGCTGGTCCTTGGGAAGCAGACTCTGTCTGTTGCCAGGGCAATAAAAAATTGGGCAAAAAAAATCTACATTTTTTCAACATGGTAGAACCCATCGGAACTTATACTTGTCATTCCATGTGATGGCGAGGTATGGGAGTAGAGCTTTGTGACATCTTTGTCAATGACCAATGAATGCATATATTGCTGGAGAAACCAAATAATACCATTTTTGACAATGTTGCCATAAACAAATTCAAAAGAAGGAAGACAGTTGCAGCTAAATGGAAAGATGGCTTATAGAAGAAAGGAGGAGCTAGGTGGTGCAATGGATAGAGTGCCAGGCTTGGAGTCAGAAAGACTTGAGTTCAAATGCTGCCTCAGATGCTTACTAGATCTGTGTCATTCTGAGTAAGTCACTTGACCCTGTTTGCCTCAGTTTCTTCATCTGTAAAATGTGCCGGAGAAGGAAATGGCAAATCACTCCAGTATCTGTCAAGAAAATCCCAAATGGAATAGTGAAGAGTTGGATATGACTGAACAACAACAACAGACTGGGTTTTATCACATGTCCAAAGAGGACAGGAAGCATTATTTCATTGGATATCTAGTCATTGTATATTGCAATACTAAAGATGGCTATGTATAAAAAGTCCATCGTGAGAAAAATATGTGATTTTTGCACCTACAGTGGTTGCTGAGGATGTATTGGTAAAGAAATCCTATGAAGAACTGGATAAAACTCTTCAAGTTAAATCAACATATACTTCTGATGCTTGGTGACTTCAACGCAAAGGAGAGAAAGGTGAGGAGGAGGAGGAGGAGAAATATATGGGAAAACAGAGTTCATGAAGAAGGAATGAAAGAGGCCAAATAAGAGGCCATAAATGCCTCACAACTTTATGTTATGAACACTGAATAAAGAACCGGTAGGCCCTGGAGATGACAAGCACCAAATAACATAGCAAAAAAAAGGAAGGAAGGAAGGAAGGAAGGAAGAAGGAAACAAAGAAGGAAAGAATGAAAGAAAGAAAGAAAGAAGGAAAGAGATTATATTTTAACTAACAAGAAAAGACTTGTTACTGATATGGGAAATATCCCAGAATCAGCTATTTCTGCACAATCAGACACTTTTGCCACAGCAAGGAGACCATAGCAACCCAACAGGTACTTTGGTCTGAAGACATCTGATTTATTTGCCAAAAGAAGAGCAGTTAGGTGGTGTGGTGGAGAGAGTGCTGAAGCTGAAGTCAGAAAGACCTGAGTTTAAATCTAACCTCAGACATTTACTGGCTGTGTGGCCCTGGACAAGGCACTTTACTTACGTGTCTGCCTAGATTCCCTCATCAGTAAAATAGGGACATTCTATCCAGTGAGTGTTAAATGCTTATTTCCTTCCTGAACAGAAAAATATGACTGCCAAAGGAAAGGATGGGTTAGAATATAAATCCATTTGTAAAAATCTCAAAAAGAAAAATAATGAATGATTATGAACAGTGTTATCTCATAAAGTAAAGAGAAGGTTAAATTAGTTTAAAGAAAGTTGGCAAGATATGAAACTAAACGAAATCATCCGAAGGAATTTAAATGAGAGTGGAAAGAAGATAAGAAATAGAAGAAAAATTTAAAAAGATTTGTAAAAATTATTATGGCAAATTTTTAAAATCAAGGACTATGGAACCACCTTCACATCATAGCCCAGATGTGCTAATAGGCAAAGTAGAGATGGCACTAAGGAAACTGAGGAGGACAAAGGCAGCCCAATAGAATTAAGTGTATATAGTGGAAATTTGTGCTGGAGGTGACACAATTATGAGGGCAATGAGAGATCAATATACAAGGTATCTGAAAGAGGGAACAATAAAATAAAATGGGAGAAATTTAGGTATTGTTAACCAAAATAAGGAAGAAGATAAATAACTGACTCATATGCCTACTGAGAGTCATCTGTACATGAATGATGGGTGTCATGGATGAAGGTTTGAGCAGAGCTGTAGGGCACAAGTAGGTATTTACAAGTAATATTCAACAACAATCATCTTTACCATCTCACAATTGACTGGAAGGTGCAGAGAATATAAAATTTCATTTTGTTGATTATTAAAAAGCATTTGATTCAGTGGAGAAAAATGCCATTTTACACCTTTCAAAAAATTGCATTCATCCCATCCATACATCAAATCATTCAAGCCTTCGTGAAAGATATAACAGAAACAATCCTGTTTAATGAACTTTTGATAAAAATATCAGGTAAGGAATAAAACAGGGGGATGAATGCTGGCCAGTGGTGTTTGTCACTATGATGGAGGAGATCCATTGCTGATTCAGAGTTGAAGAGGAGTTCCTTATGGACAGTGAAGTCCTTCAGATCCCTCTTTTTTGTAAATGACATTTTGCTGATTGTATTAATCCCAGGATTATTGCAGAGCCTCCTGGAAGAGACCTATAATCACTCAAAGGAGTTTTTGCCAGACTATCCACATAGGAAATATTAAATGGAAGAAGAATGTCTATTGCCTGGATCGAAGGATGCCTTTGGATGGACAACATATAGAACTTGTCCACTGGTATGTATATTTAAGTCAGACAATACAGACAGACAGCAAATTGAGCCCTGATTTGAACAAGAGCAGAGTGAACTGATTTGCCTTCAGGTTATGGAAAAGTGCCTTTAAAGCAAAGACCTCTCTTATAATATTAAATTCTACCAGTGTTACCATATGGCAGAAAAAAAAAACATGGAATATACCAGTTTCCAAAAAATTAAAAATGTGTATCACACAGAAGGCAACGGAAAGGTACGTGGTGTGTGTGAACAGGCTGCAACATCTACCCAAAGAGGAACTTCTGTTGCAGTAAAAGAGCATTAGTGACTCCATTTTGCTTGTATCTACCATTTTTATGAAGTTAAGTTTCAACTTCTTGGAAATCGCTTGATTTTGGAGAAGTCACAACATTATTCCTCCTCCCAAATGTCACCTGACTTAAGGAACATCAAAAAACTACCCCTTTCCCTTTCAAATCAGTTCTCCTGATCCCCTCCACCAATAAGAAAACAGGTGTCTCAATCCCTACATCCTCTTTTTCACTCCCTCCAAATTGTATATTAATTGTGTAGAAACCGATGGTCAGTGTTGTTGGCTACAAAGAGCCTTGGACCTGGTTTGTTTCTAGAACCACATGCATTGCTAAATAAATAATGGTCTGGATATAACTACTTGGTTTCTTTATTCTATACAACACTTCAAAGAAGACTAGAAGTAAAGAATGTCATTTAGGAATTGTGAGATAATCAGGGGAGAAAGTAGGCTGATAAGAACAAGGAATTACAGGTGGACAGTCATAGTGCTTCAAGGCTCTTAGAAGTCAGGAGAAAGTGATGAAGGCTTCCAGTGCTTTGAATGAACCCCCTATGATAAACTGATGGGGGGAAATAGACAAGGGTCTCCCAAGATAGGCAGGCATAGATGACTTTCAATCTGCAAATTGGAGGGAACTTTCTTTCTTTTTTTTATTTTTTTTTTAATTTTAGTTTGCAACAAACAGTTCTACATAATTTTGAGTTCCAGATTTTCTTCCCTCCCTCCCCCCCTCTCTCCCCAAGAAGGCATGGAATCCCATACAGCTTCCATGTATAAGTTGGTATTGAATTAATTTACACGCTAGTCAAGTTGTGGAGAAGAACCATGACCAAAGTAATGACTCATGAGAAAGAAGAAACAGAACCAAAAAAAAAAAAACACAACCCAACAACTGCTCAGGGCGCAGGGAGCGACCCCGCCCTACTCCAGCCTTCGCTTGGATCTCCTTTTCCCTTGCCCTACTGCTACTCGCCTGGCCAAGGAGTGCACTCCGGCCCCTCCGTGGAGGAGGGGAAATAACTAGGCAGAACACACCGCGTGGCAGAAGCACTATTCAGCTTTATTGACTACATCCTTCTTCCTTCCCACACCCTATCCCTCGCCTGGCCCCTCCCAAGTGCCTCCCTGGGGCCTGAGCCGTTACCCGTGGGCAGGCCACACCCTCAGGCGTCTCAGGATCCTCCC
>JAQQSZ010007987.1:0-13165 GCA_028646595.1 Phalanger gymnotis | reverse complement strand
AGCCAAATAATATCTTAATATCTCCTAGGGGAAAAATAGAAAAACTGGGGAAATTTAGGGAAGTACTATGAGGAAAAAGTTATTTATGAATCAAAAACTACCCAAAAGGAGTATGCTTTATGTAAAACGAGTGCTGGATTTGGAGGCCAAAGACCTGTGTGAAGTCCTAGTTCTGTTCTTTAAGAGCCATAGTCGTCCTGAACATCTTTCTCCATCTTTAAATTGGTAAGAATACTTGTGCAACATATCTTAAAGGTTGCTAGGAGAGATGTTCTTGGTAATTCTTAAAATCCTATAATCGTGAGTCATTGGTATTGTTTGAGACATACTGCTGTATTTATAATATATTTCTTTGCCCCATGGGTAATGATTTAGAGAGGCTATGGTTCTCCACCCACCCCCATCCTAGCAGTCATTTATTGCTGTTCTGTCACCACTTAAATTATCTTAAAGAATACACTGAAATAGATGAAGTGTGGATTTATTATGAAAAAGAGAAAAGAGAGCTTCCTTCACAATAAAACATCAGGTGGACCGGAGATAGCCCAAAGCATATTAAAATGTCATTGGGAAATATTTTAAAAGAGAAATATACAACAGAATATACACAATATTAATGTGGTTTGCTAAGTCAGTATGCAGCCCATAGGGATCCTCATGGAGAATTTAGTGGTCCCAGTTTCTACTTGAGTTTGACACCACTGGTATAGACTTTCCTTTACAAATGTATAACAACCTATGTAGATTGTCAAAAGAAAATTAAAATGATTACTGTGAAATTAAAGCAGTTGCATTTGTAGTACCTTATACTGCCAAGAGATAAGAATGGTTTGTCAGTACTGTCCATTAAATTATAATATTATTAAAATAAATAAATAAAATTATAAACTCCTTGAGGGCAAGGATTGTCTTTTTCCTCTTTTTTTTTTTTAAATATTTCCAATGCTTTCCACAGTCTCTGTCACATAGTAGAGGCTTAATGTGTACTGATTGATTGATTATACCCTAGACACCCCCCACCTCCATCTTGGTTTGATACCTGACTCAAAGTACACTTTGTCAGTCACAGAATCAATTGAAGGGAGTAAATGTGAAAGAAAATTGGAAAGATAGATTGTGGAGGACCATGAATATTAGATTCCTATAGGGACTCCTTAGACTAAGTCTAAGGATTTGGGACTTTATTCTATAGGAAGAGAGGAAATATTAAATTTTTGATTAAGCAGTTGACATGATTGGAGCTGGGAATTTGGAAGATTTCCCTGCCAGCAGCGTGGAGGATGGATTGGAAGAGAGGAGAAAAAAGTCAGATAAAGCAGTTGGCAGCCTTTTGTCATAGTCTGGGAAGAAGTATATAGAACTAGGGTGGTGCTAGTGGGAATAAAAAGGGAGGTTTGGAGTTGTTATTTCATTCAGAATTAATCAGACTTGGCAACTAATTAAATATGAGATGAGGGAAAATGGAGAAATTGGTCTGATGTTGCTCTTTTCCTCTTTATGATATCTATACCTCATGGAGGCAGCCCTGAGTTCTCAAAGCCTATGCCAGCAAGAACACAAGCTCTGGCTAGGTGGTACAGTGGATAGGGTGCTGGGCCTGAAGTCAGGAAGATCTAAGTTAAAATCCTGCCCCAGGCACTCACTTACTGTGTGACCATAGGCAAGTCATGTAACCTTGGCTGCCTCAGTTTACTCATTTGTAAAATGAGGATAATAATAGTATCCACTTTCCAGGGTTGTTCTGAGGGCCATGTGAGATAACATAGGTAAAAGCCCTTTGTAAATCTTACGGTGCTTTATAAATGTTAAATAATCACTAAGATGGAAAGGCTTCCAGAATGGACAGTGACAGATTACATTTGTCATTCAGGGACCAGCCTGGCTAAATGCAAGGAGGTTCATTGCTGAGTTTGGCTACCAGATGGTGAAATTTTGTGGTTGTAGTAACCAGTGATGCATTAAAGGATTGTGGTCTGCATGGGGAGAAAGAGCTCCCCAAACCAAGGACTCAATATCTAAAATAGAGTCCCTGGAATCAGGTGACACATCAGTGAAAAGTGATGTATTGGACTGGCAAGAGCTCTGTCAGGGATTGTCAAAAACCTTGGCCTTGGAGCTTTCTTCCTCTTCTTGTTCACTGTGTGGATAGGGGCAGTGGCTTAACCACTCTGAACCTTAGCTTCCTCATCGGCCAAAAACGGATACTAATGCCTGCCTGTTATGGCAAGCAATGTGGGACTGTTTTTTTCTTTTGGAGTGCTTCTTGGCACTAAGGCAATCAAGTGCCTTTGATTGAGCTTTGTCTTTGATTGAATCAAGAGTCTTTGATGACCTGCTTAAGTCACAAGAAAGCCTAAGTCACATGCTTAAGTCTACCTGCTTTACAAGGTTGTTAACTGTAAACGATCCATTGTTATCTTTGCTCATTTTCTCATAGCAGTTTTTGGAGAGGAAGCTAGGAAGAAATGATCAGTTTGGTAAGGAACGTTTCTAGGTATTACTCATGTCTAATCAACTATTTTCCCAAAAAGAAATAGTAGAAAATAGCCACAATAGGGCACCCAACAGAAAAGTTCCTTTTCTCTTTAATCTTTGCTTCCTCCTAAATGAAATATTAAATAGCTAATTCACACTGGAGCATAATAGCCAGTTCACAGTTGGCAGAAGAAAGACTTGGAATTTTAGAAGACGCCAGTAAAAATACTTCAGTGTTCATTTTTCCCACACGTGAATTATGAAACTATTGGACTTTCTACTCAGCCCTCTGCTCATTGAAAAGTGTCCCATATTCTCCATCCCCCTGAGTTGTGGAAGTAGCCAGTACTCAAGGAACCATCTCAGTGATGGGCATCATGAAATGAGTTGCATCAACTTGTGGGTGATTTGGTGGAAAGAGAGACCAGACATAGGCTCACTTGTGTACAAAGGGGCTGAGTAAATTTCTTTGTTGTTGCATTAGTGTAAAAGATTATCTTGTTCTTTAGAATTGAAAGAAAAAAGAAGTTTGAGAGTGTTGGTCCATTCATGAAAATTTGGTAGATAGTACTCTTCTGCTAGATGGAGGGTGGAGAGCTGTAACAACAATGCTGCTAGCAGCTGCTGGAGGGGTGTAAGACTCAACAAGACCAGCAACAAGAGCTGCCAGCACAGGTTCTTTGATCTACTTTTCTAAGGAAAGCAACCTTAAGGGGATAACAGTCTCACTTTCATCAAACATATATCATTCACTTAGTTCAGGGGAAAAAGCCAGCACCCTGAACTTCAGAGCAAATAGGAACAGAAATTACAAACAGTGACAACATAAACAGAGCAAATAAACATGAATCAGTAGACAGGCTTCTAGCTGTCTGTCCAAGCAACACACCAACAGTTACCACAGAGAGAAGCACCAACATCTGGGTTTTCTTCAAAGCTGGGGGGCTCCTTAACAATGGCTACCCAGAGTCTTGTCTGGTCGAATAACACAACACTCTTCCAGTGAGTGAGACCTCCAAACAAGATGCTAACCTCAGATCTTATATACTCTTCTCAGGGTCAGAGGGCTTCATACCTAATCAGCAAAAGGGTGTGGGTCTGGGGCTTTGCCTCTAGTAAGACTTAATCAAAGGCACTTGATTACTTTAGCATTCTAAAAGAGAAAACAATTAAAAAAAGTCCATTTACCATTGCCATCACAGAAACCTGTGGCCTTGAGGCTAGACTAATATTTAGATTCGTCCCAGTGCTCTTGAAACGACTGGAGAAAAGAAAACTACAGAGGGATGTGATCGTTGTGTTCGAGTATTGGATCAACTGCTGTGGGGGAAGAGGGACCAGACTTTTGTTCTTTTTGGCCTCAGAGCACAGAACCAGGAACAATGGGCGAGAGTTGAAAAGAGGCCCATTTTAAGGTTGATGTCAGGAAAAAATTTCCTAACTGTGAGAATTGTCATGAAATGAAATGGGGTGCTTGGGGAAGTGGGAGATTTTTCCTTGTGAGCTTCACATGGAGGCTGGATGACTATTTGTTGGGTGTGATGGAGTGGGGATTCCTTTTAGGCATTGGTTGGACTGTTGAGGTCCCTTCCAGGTTTCGGATTCTGTGACCCCTTGTGCTCAGATAAGAGGATGACTGTGATGGGTGCAGACTCACAGATCCCTTCTGGGTTATTCATCTTATAATGCTATCTTGAAAAAATTGGTGCATGAATCTCAGAATAAATTCCTAATGCATTAGGTTTCTATTAGCGAAGATTCATTTTTCAGCCATTTACATGGCCTATGCATCTTTTTTTGTTTTAACAGTGGAAAAGAATACAGTTATGGAAAGGAAGTGTACAATAATTCTTTCTGCATGTATTTCTTCATCAGTAATGAAATCATGGTGATGGCTGTGCCTTTTTTTTGTAGCTCTTGGCATATGGGTCACATGTGCACCATGATCACCATTATACCAGGGTTCTATCTTAAATGCGAGAAGTGATGCAGTATGATTGAGAGAACTAGTCTAGAAAATGGGAGGCTTGTGCTCTGCTCCTTCTTCTGACTTCACCTAACCTGCCTTTGTGACAATTTCTCCTTGTGTTTTATTTTTAAGATTCCACACGACATTCTCATAGAAGCCTAGTGATCCTTCATCTTTGGTAGAAGCTGCTAGGTGGCACAGCAGGTAGAATTCTGGGGCTGGAGTGAGGAAGACTCCGGTTCAAATCCAGCCTCAGACACTTACTAGCTGAGTAACCCTGGGCAAATCACTTAACCTCTGTCTGCCTCAGTTTTCTGAAATGTAATATGGGCGTAATAATAGCACCTAACCCTCCACCCCCAAGGTTATTGTGAAGATAAAATGAGATAATATTTGTAAAGCGCTTAACACAGTACCTGGCATATAGCAGATGCTTAATAAGTGCTTCTTCCCTCTTACCTTCCATTCTTCCTGGTTATAGATGAGAGAAGAGTATAGAATCACAGCATCTGAACATTATAGATTCTCCTAGTTGAAATGTTTTTGCATTTTTCCTCCTTCCTTCAAGCATGTGGACAGAATCATCTTGGGGTGTTGCTGGGAGAGGACTGCTGCCACCACCGCCACCAACAGCAACAACTATCCCACACTTATAAAGAAGCTAAGGCTCACAGGGATTAAATGACTTACTCAGTAGTCACCCAACTTGTCAACTTCAAAATCAGGGCTCAAACTCAGATCTTCTGACCTTAAGTCTGCTTCTTTACACCATATAAGGCTGCTCATTTGGGGAGCGTGGTGACAGAAGAATGCATGGGTAGCAGGAGCTTAAAAAGAGTCATCACATTTAGGTTATTTGTTTTATGGAGGAAACAGAGTGGGAGCAGGAAGCGATTCTCTATAAACTAAGGAAAGGAGGAGGAGGAGGAGGAGAAATAGTCATCGTCATCATCATCATCGTCAAGGTTTATCTTCTGACCAAAATAGACTGCCCAAGTATAGAGGTTTTGTTTCTGACAAATATGTATAATCAAGGTAGCAAGTGTGAAATAGATGTGTGGCTCATGGGATCACAATATCTTAGATCATAGATTTAGAACTAAATTAGATTTAGAATTGAATGGGACCTTAGAGATCATCAAGCTCAACCTCCTCATCTTATAGGTGAAGAGACCAAGATCTAGAGAGGTTTACTCTCATGTCTTACCCAGACTCATATGGCTAGTACATATCTGAGGCAAGATTTGAACACATTTCTTCCTAATTCCAAGTCCAGTGTTACACTCATTCATTACACCACATTGTGGGAAAACTTGCCTGCTTAGATAAAATCTTACCTTTTGTTTTGGCTCAAATTTATTTGCATGCTAAGCTAGGAAGGAACTTGGGAATATTTATCCTTAAATTGGATAGTTATCTGGAAGAGAGAGATCTCTACCTAAAGATATGGACAAAAAGACTTAATTAGCCCCATGTGTAAGCCCCTGGTGCTAAAGTAATAATAATTGATATTTAAATATCTCTTTAAGGTTTTGCAAAGCACTCAAAATATATGATCTTATTTGATCCTTATAGCAAACCTATAGAGGTAGATGTTGGTTAGTTAGTTGGTTGCTGTCCTTCATTCTTAAAGAGGACTAAAATGACATCACTGTGTTGGGGTAAAGGTACAATGTGTCTGACTGTGACTAATCAGATTAATACAAGCTTGGAAGCCTCTACTAAAGGTTGAACACATGTCCATATGAACACTTAGAGTGGAGATGCCTCCAACTTTGTACATCTTAGGTTTCTTTGAGTTACCGCAATTCTGCTTTGCTCATAGAGCACAGCACCTTCTTTGATGTGGGCCCTCCATGCTGGGTGGTCCTTTGCCAGTGTCTCCCATATCTCCCAATCAATTCCAAAGTTCTTCAAGAGACACCTTGAGAGTATCCTCGTGTCACTTCTTCTGACCTTCTTGTGAGCACTTGCCTTGTGGTAGATGTCATACGTGTCATCATGTACATTTTCCAAGCAAGAAAACCAAGGTATAGGGAAGTGAAATGACTTGGCCATGGCCACAGAGCCAGAAGTGTTGGAGGGAGGATTCAAACTTGGGTCTCTCTTGACTCCAAATTCAATGCCAGTTCTCCTATACCACTTCCCTGGTGATGCTAAGCCCAGGGCTGGTTTTACTTCACCCTCTAGTATCTCATTCCTATATCTTACTCTATAAACCCAGATCCCTGGCTAGAATTGGACCCTGGAAATATTTTTAAATAAGTCAATCAATGCTAACTGAATATGTGTACTCAGCACAGTTCAGAAATTTCAGGAGAAAAAAAAAAGAAACCTTTCTCTCTTTGGGAAATGATGGAAGCTTGGGACTGAAGAAGAGACTTTTCATTGCTTGTAAAAGATTACAAGTAAACACTAAAAATAAACTGTTTAAGATAAAAGGCATAAGCACTTGGAATTGCAACCTAACATAAGAAAACCCACGGAGCTCATAAAACTTTAACGATGATGAGTCCTAAGTTTAATGAGGCAGCCCCACAATCTCAACTGTACCACTAACTCAAAACAGGCAGTGTCACCATAATGTTAATAAGGAAAGGCCATCTGCCATGAGGTTCAGGACCTCTAGAGTATTTGAAGAAGCTCTCTAAGAAAGGAGGAGCACTGCCATGTTAAGATAATTTACAACAACAACAACAAAAAAGAAGCTTCAAAAAGGATGCTCGTGACCCTAAATACTTGGTAGTTTTATGATTCTTTCCTAGTGTAAGTCTTTAGAGATGAGAAGACTTTAACTTTGAGACATGATTCAAAGAGGCCATCTTTCCTAGGTAGGTTAACTGTTCCTAGATGAAAACTGGACACTCCATGAGGTGTATAAATGCCTCCTTGGAGATCGCATCTACTTCCACAGTTGTAACTATTAGCACTATGCAGGTGACTCAAATCTTTATCTCAAGCCCTGACTTCTCTCTGGAGTTCTCCTGTGGTCTGATTGCTCACCAGACATTTACACTTGAATGTCTCACTAAATTCAAAAGCAGCCTGTTCAAAACCGAATTCATTATCCGTCATCTCCGCACTAGCTTTCATCGTAATCATATTACTTAAAGAGTTGGTTGTAGAACTTTCAAGTAAAGGAAATTATGAACTGTCAAGACTATCTCTATAGTCAGGTGTGATTACTGCTAAAAGAAATCCTAGATAATGTAGCATAGTTCTATGTTAAAGATGAAGAAACTGAGGGCCAAAAGAGGTCAAGTGACTCACTCAAGGTCATACGGATAATAGGAGTAGAGCCAAGATTTGAATCTAAGGTCCCCTCACTCGCTATCCAGGGCTCTGTTGACTAAACCTGGCTGTCATTTGTGAAATGATGATTAATTCAGAAAAAAATTTAAGAGTACCATCTCTCGCCATTTATTCCCTTATTTTAGCATCATATTATATATAATTTTGCTCAAATAATATCTGTTTGTGGCACCTGAGCTTCCTAGGTTAATTAAAGCAAGGATACAGAATTTGGTCAAGTTATATCCTCTTCAGCAGACAGAACGCCTCCAGTACAAATGAAGGAATGTCCTGACATTTTGAATTCTCTGCACACAGGGACCTTTTGCATGTGAACAAGACACAATCCTTTGTAACTTCTTAATGAGACATACAGTTTATGTCTTGTTTGAATGCTGATTAGCAAGAAATAAAAACATGGGCATGCCCACTCTTGGGGTGCACTTCCTTTCTCTTTCTTCTCATTATCAATAAATCCAATCTGGGCTCCTCTCTGCTTTCCCTACATTGAGCCTTTCTAATACATGACCAAAGCCCCCTGCTTTCAAATCGACACTGTCCGGAGTGGTGGGGGGCAGAGTGGGAAAGGAAGGAGGGGAATGCTGTATCTAAGTTTGTGGCTTACTTGACTCCTATGCTGTGGGTTGCTCAGCACGTGGAGGCATATGGGACTGCCATGGATTTCCAGGTGAGCCAAAAATCTTGTGCAGTGTTTTGTGCATTAGCAAAGCATATGTGAACTCACTGATGTGTAATAATAGCCTGGGGCAGGGTGAAGGACGGGATACTTGGTGCTTTTCCATTGCTATAAGACAGAGGTACTTCATCTGAGGTCCACGAACTTGATTAAAAAATTGGGTGGGGGTGTTGACTATTTAAAAATAAGTGTTTTCCTTTGTAATCTGTGTTTTATTTTATACATTGAGAAACATTAATAAGGGATCCATAGACTCCAACAGATTGCCAAACCACAACAAAAAAAAATAGAGGTTTAAGAACCCCGTATGATAGAAGGGGAGTCCAAAAGCAAGACATATTTTGACATGACTGTCTTCCTAAAGGGTCACAGAAAACAAGGCCAAAGGAAGGCAGGCAGCGACAGATCATCGAGAATCACTGAGTTGGGCTGCCTTAGGGAAGAGCTGTAATTTCACAGATTTTTGAAACGTCTCACACTGGATTCATGCCTTCATTGCTTTTAAAATTAGACGTTCTCATTTTGAAGGTCATAGGATTGAGGCCTGGAAGGGGCTTTAGAGATTCATCAACCTTTCTCTGTCTGTGTCTGTCTGTCTGTCTCTCTCTCTCTTTCTCTTACACACCCACACACCCACCCTTGAGGAAACTGAGGCCTGGAAAAGTAAAGCTCAGACTTTAGTCTCCCTTTCCTCCACCTCTACTGCCCCCCCCCCCCACCTCTGGAAATTATGCAGGGGCTTTTGTGAGCCCAGGAAAAAGAAAATTCTGAGGACACTTTCATTCCCCTTTGAACTGCCTGGCTCTAAAGAAGATTGTAAGGAGAGTTGTCATTCCCCACCTGTCACCTGCACATGCCAAGGAGCTACAGAAATGTTGAAAATCTCTAATTATTGGAGTCCTGTGGCATGGGGAAAGACCCTCCAAATTCCTCAGTCCTTCATTCTCCAGGAAAGCTTTCTAGGAGGAAAAAATTATTGCTTTCACTGCCCCAGGTTGGTTTTTTTTCTTGGTGACATTTTAGGAGGTAGGGGAAGAGGAATGCCGCAGGCTCTTGAACAGCTGTGTGTGCGTGTGTCTTATTACACTTTGGGTTGGTTATACACTGTTTGGATATGTTTAGAAATAAAGCATTACAGTAATATTCACCAATGAAAAAATTTTGTTTTGAAAGAACAGTGTATGAAACATACTCCCTCTTCTTGGACTAAAGAGAAGTGAGGAACTCTGGGTAAAATGTTGTGTGCCTTGTCAGATGTAGTTGCTTTATTACTTTTGCTTAATTGTTTTTTGTTGTTTTGTTAAAATAGAGGCTTTGGAGGTGGACTATATACAGAGAAATGATCAGTGTTTTTTAAAAGGCATCAGTTTTTAAAAATTATGTACATCAAATTGTCACCTATCTCTCTATGCTTAAAATATCTTGGAGAAGGCTTACTTTTAAGGCCTGAACATGAATTTTACCAGTTCATGGGATTGTAGATTTAAAGCTAACAGGAATCTTAGAAATTGAATTCAGTTTTATCATTTTGCAGTCAAGGAAACAGAGGCCAAACTTTTATCTTACCAAAGGTGCACACAGGCACTGACAGAAATGTAACTTAAACCCATGCCCTTTGATGTGAAATCCAGTAGGCTCTGCCAGCTTGCCAACCTTTAATGCATGTGTAAGTGTTGTTTCTAAGCAGAATGTGATATTTGCATTCCTGAGCATAAAAATCTGACTTAGAGTGATATACCATTGATGACTATATTAAAATACCTTCATGGAAGTTGATTATTTGAACAGCATATTTTTATGGAACCAATTGTCCATTGTGAGCATTAGCCTGTAAATCACAGTAAATTATTTCCCGGCCAGCATTGTGAACTTGGAATAGTCATTTCTTTGTGAAATCATAAGACTTAGTTCTGGAAAGAATTCTTGTTGTTCAGTCTTTTTTTCAGCCATGTCTGACTGTCTGTGACCCTGTTTAGGGTTTTCTTGATAAAGATACTCGACTGCTTTACTATTCCTTATCTAGCTCATTTGACTTGGGGTTGGAAGGCAGGTTAGAACATAGGCAAGGGTGTAGTTGTTCAGTTGTTTCAGTCACGTCTGACTCTTCATGACTTCATTTGGGGTTTTCTTGGTAAAGATACCGGACTGCTTTGCTATTCCCTTCTCCAGCTCATTTGACAGATGAGGAAACTGAGGCAAACAGGGTTAAGTGACTTGCCCGGGGTCACACAGATAGTAAGTGTCTGTGGTCAGATTTGAACTCAAGAACATGAGTATTCCTGACTTCAGACCCAGTACTGTGTCTGCTGCACTACCTAGCTACTGGTAAAGAGTTCTAGAGATCATCTAATCCAGGGGTTCTTAACCTGGGGTCCATAAATTTGGTTTAAAAATATTTGGATAACGGCATTCACGTATGGTTGGGCTACTTTGCAATCCTAGATTTTTATGTCATGCTTTTAAAAATGTTATTCTGAAAAGGGATGCATAGGCTTTGAAAGCCAACTGGATCCATGACACAAAAAAGGTTAAGAACCTCTGATCTGTTGTATCCTTTTAATTTTACAAATGAGGAAACCGAGACCCAGAGAGAGCAAGAAACAGGATCTTTGGCTTTTGAGTCCATTGTTCTTTCTAGTAACCCTGTGCTTTTCTTCCATCTCTGAAATGGGGACAGCAGGGCCAGAGCTTCCTCATAGAACTTTTAGAGGCTATATAAACATACTTGGGAGAAGTAAAATATGTATATTTTGAAACTTTAAGGCTTGCAGAGCCCTTGAGATACATTAAATCTTCTCAACAATCCTTTGAGGTATATAGGGATTGTTATTCCCTCTTTGCTGATAAGAAGACTGAAACCTAAAGAAACTGAAACTTATGTGGTAGCAGCCATAAGTGTTAACGGCAGGATTTGAACTCAGGTCTTTCTTATTCCACCCGTAGCTCTCTGTTTACTAGGGCAAGCTGCTTAACCTAACTTGGCCTCAATTTCCAAAAAGTATCTTCAAGCTCTAGAATTTGATGATTCTGGGATCTTGCCCCTCCTTATTTTTGTTCCTAAAAAATGAAACACTAATTTGTTCTATCCTCTGGAGAATGTAGCTGGAGCAGAAGTAGTAGTCTTGGAAGGTACTGTGCTTGAGGGAAGAGTTGGAGATCCCAGTGAATGAAAAGAAGGGCATATGACAGAAGGTATAGCCATAGCCAGTATTAGAAAGGACGGCCAGGGATGTGGTACCATATTGGGGGAAACCAGGTCTCAATGAGTTCCAGAAGATGGAACAAGCAAGAGAAAGTATCAGAAAGTTAGGATCAAACACATGAAAGGGCACCCCCGCCTCCGCCGCTACCACCACCACCATTATAACCTACTTGGCAAGACCTCCAGCGAGGGAAGCCCACTATCTCCTGAGGCTGCCCATCCCACTTTGGGATATATCAAACTCTTCGGAAGTTTTCCTGACATGGAACCTAAAATTAGCCTTTTTTCAACTTCTTCCCACACCTAGTTGCCCATCAACAACAACCTCTTCCCAGTGCTCCCAGTTTTACCATCTGGGGCCAAACAAAGCAAATCTAATCGTTCCTCCATATGACAGTCCTTCAAGCATTTGAACCCAGCTGTCCTTTCTGACATAGTCTTCTCCAGGCTAAACAACCTCAGTTCCTTTAACTATTCGTTCTTCAAATGAGATGAAGTCAAGGATCTTCGCCACTCTGGCTGCCCTCCTGTGGATACTCTTCAGCATATGACTGTCAAGGCACCCTGAACTGAACATGGAACTGAGTAGTTCCACATTCCACAGTCTTACAATGGCAGAATATATGGTGGGACTACTCCCTCCTGTTCTTGGAAACTCTTTTGCTCTTAATAGAGGCCAAAGAGACATTTTTTTTTGTTTTTGTTTCATTTAATTTCATTTTGCTGCCACATCACACTGTTGCTTCATTGAGTCCCACCCTCCAGATTTTTTTTTCCAGAACCTCTATGCTTCCCCCATATTTTACGTGGGCAATTGATTGCGGTGGGGATGATATCCACGTGTAAGACTTTACATTGATCCTTATTAGATTTATTCTTATTAGATTCTACTCAGTGCTCTTCTTTGTCAAGATCCTTTTGAACCTTTTATGGATCTCAGGAGCCTCCGCTGGAGGCCTTTTTGACATTGAAGCATTGACAGCTACTCATGTTAATGGAGTCTGGCCATCTTGCCAGCTCATAATCCATCTCGTGTTATCGTCTTATCACATCTCTCTTTCTCCACAAGAACAGTATGAAATACTTTATCAAAAGCTTTGCTAAAATCTAGGTGAACTATATCTGCAGCATTCCTGTCACCTACTGGTTCAATAATCCTGTCAGAAAATGAAATTAGTCAGACAAGACTTGCTCTTGGAGAAGCCATATTAGCTCTTTGTAATCTCTACTTCTCTTACTAGATATTCACCAATCATCACGTTAATGAACTGGTCTAGAATTTTTCCAGAAGTTGAATATTCCTGAGAATTGAAAATTCATTGGTCCATACTGTGAAGATTCTGTTCCCTTCCCCTCTTTTTTTTTTTTAAACAGGAGAGGAATTAGATAGATCTTCACAATATCACTGATACTGTCTCAGGAATCACACTTGCCTCTTCTTTTAGTACCTGTGACAGGTGGCGTGCATTCATTAAGGTCAGTCAGGTGTTTTCTTACTGTCTCCCTTGCTTATCTTAGGCATCAGTTCCCC
>JAQQSZ010007986.1:0-13165 GCA_028646595.1 Phalanger gymnotis | reverse complement strand
GCACTGTGTAAGCTCTATCAATATCTCATTTGATTTTCACAGCAACCCTACAAGGTAATTGACACTATTATCCTCATTTTACAGTTGAGAAAATTGAGGCAGACAGTCATTAAGTGATATACTCACAAATTCAAAGCTCATAAATGTCTGAGGCTGCATTTGAACTCAGATCTTCCTGATTCCAGGCCCAAGGCTCTAACCAGTGTACCACCTAGCGTTCTGTGAAATATTTTGGGAAGAAGGCTCTAGATGAATTTTGTCTGCTAGTGTTTTAAAATAAAGTAACAAGTCCCTCAATTTGATTTAAAATATTTGAAGTGACTAATTGAATAAGAGGCAGCATAGTATAGTAGATAGAGCTTGGAGATAGGAAGACATGAGTACATATCCTGCTTCTGACACTTACCAGCTGTGTGACTCTGGGCAAGCCACTTAATGCCCCCACAACTCTCTTAGACTAAGTTATAGATGGAAACAATCTGTATTGATGCTATAGGTAAAATAATAGACTTGTGCTGTATTTGATGTATTACTTCGTTCATCAATTACATTTTATATTGACAGCAGGGTGAGCAGTACAAGTTAATACGTATTCAAAAGGGCATCGTGGGTATATAAGGGTTTTTTTTTTCTTAATAGCACATTATCTTTCATGTTATGGGTGCTTAATTAATGTTTATTAAATTGAATTGAATTCTCAAAACCTAGCATTAAGAGAATGCAAGAGAATTCAGATGTTATTCTGCTTTTTAGAGAGCCCTAGGAATTTAGAGGGTGTCCCTAAAGTCTGGACACATAAGAAAATTGATGGCAATATGGAGTTATTGCATCGAGTTCACAAGAATCTTGCAAAGCACATCAACCTTTTCATCACAAATGATGGAAATCATATTGAAGATGCTATTTGTTAATATTCCAATTAAATAAAATGTGGTTGAAAATTTCATTCATTTCATTTCTTGAAAATATGCATTTTTGGCTATGTGTCCAGACTTTAGGAACACCCTGTAGCGTGCATAATCCTATCCTTCCATATAGGAGGAAATTATTAATCCCCAAGTGTTTGTCTTTCAGTTGAGATCCCTAATAACTGGGATGACATGAAAAACCACAATCTTCTTTTGGTGAATTTACCTCCAGGACATGAAGAATACAAGCAAGTAAAAGACAAGTTTTGTCAGACTTGTGCTAACTACACAATAGAGAAGGTAAACTTATTCTTTATCCTTGCCATGACCTCTCATCCTCCATTCCTCAGTACTATCGCTAGTCCTTATCCCTGCTCTTCTTTCTCACATATATATATCTAATCTGAGATCATCTCCTGTGTGCCAGTTGGCCTCAACACTGCCTGCTAGATGTTTCCAGCTGTATGTCCTATAGGCTTCTCAAATTCAATGTGTACAAAGCAGAATTCATTATCTTTCTTCCCAAACCCTCCCTTCTTCCCAGCATTCCTATTATTGTTGATGGCACTACCATCCACCTAATTTTAAGGTTCCCTATCACCGGCATCCTCTGACTCTTAACTCAATCAGAGTGAAATGGACATACCCTTAGTCTTACCATTGTTTACAAGTGTTTTACCTCCATGTTCTCAATCTTTGAAATCCCTTTATTTGGTCATAATCTTTTATCAATCCATAGTCCATGTGCCTAATGATCTCTAAGCCAATTCTTCATCTTCACCAGTTATATTAATTAAGAAAAATATTGTCGTAGATATTTTAGTGGAATAGGTCTTAGTATTATTCCATGTTGATTCTATCAATCTGCCAATAGTAACAGTAAGATTTGATTAAAGGTTAAATTGGATATGGAAACCTAAATGTAAATAGATCTCTTTTCCTAACTCAAAGTTTCCTGAACCTTTTTAGAATGTACAGGATCATTTCTTTTTGTCAGTTTTAATGGCAAAAGAAATGACAATGTGTCCCAAACTGTAAAAATCTTGAGATGGGGGAAGGAGGAGTGGAAAAAGAGAACAATTGAGGGCACCTGGATCTGGAGCAAGTTATTGTGGAGAGGCAAAAAAAAAATCAATGGGATTCCCTTTGATTCCTCCCTGTTTGTTTTCATTGGTCTGATGCCTAGGGATTCTATATCTGTGATCTCTGATAAAATCATTTTTTTTTACTCTAGGAGTCTGAATTTCTTTATCTAGAAGATGAGAGAAATGGACTAGATGATTTCTGAGACCCATTCTAACATTCTGTGATTCAGTGATAAAAAAGAATAACCATGTTCAGTGTTTTCTAACTCAGGATAGACAAGAAACACTTACCTAATTATGACTTGCTTTGGAATTTTTTTCCTATTTATTTCCCCTGTTCCTTCCATTTTCTCTTGTTTTGGACTCTTCTTGTAGCAATGGAATAGGTTAGGGGCAGAGTTGGGATTAGGAAAAGAGGCAAAAGAAATTTCCAAAGTCTAAGTTATTTAAATGGCTTATCTGTAAATGAGAAAGAATGTTAGCAAGACAGCTGGTTCTTGAAAATTGTTTTCAAGCTTGTAGGTCTTTGATATTTATAGCTCTGTATGGGTGTTGTAGGCCATTTACAAATAGAAATCAGTCCTGTTCCCCCTCCCCAACGCCTTAAATATAAAGAGACCATAATAAACATAAAAATACTAAACTTTTGTTAGTAGTTAGTGTTTTCCTTTTTAATTCACAAAAGCAAGTAAATTTCCTTTTAAATTTTTAGTGCAAGGCTGAATAGTAACAGAATTTAGGGGAAATATAATTAAAATGACTTGCTCTTATAAAATTTGCTCCACCCAGTGAAGTATTCTTTGTCTCAGTATGTTTATTATGTCTTATTTTCTATTAAAGACAAATGTAAGCTTATTTTTCTTACAAGTCATCTAGTTCAGCCTACAGCAATGTCTAGCTTATTATCAGACTCAGAATGGTGACCCCCTCAACTTTTTTTTTAACTCAGGGGAAGGAAAAAAAACCATCGCAAGATATTAGAACTAGTGAGCCATTATCACAAACCCTAGCTCTCTTGAGATCTATTAACAAACTTAAGAGCAATGAGTCATGATTATGGTCCTAGATCAAACTGTGTTTTAAAAAGGAATTTGCAGTGGAAATATGTTTTACATGATTGCACACTTATATGCATATCATATTGCTTACTGTCTTGGGGAGGAAGAAGGGAGAAAAATTTGGAACTCAAAAATCTTATAAAAAATGAATGTTGAAAATTGTCTGTACATGTAATTGGAAAAAAGGTATTTGTAGATTAGGACAGTGTTCAACATTTGTCTTTGAACTTTTGGAGCACAGTAATTAATATGTGTGTGTGTCAGAGAGAGAGAAGGAGTGTGTGTGTGTGTGTGTGTGTGTGTGTGTTTTAAGGGTGGAAAAAGATAATTTCAGCTATCAGAAATAAGCTAAAAAGCTATTCAATTGGAAAATAACTCAAGACAGTGTGATATAATGGATAGATAACTTACTTTGGAGTGGAGGAGATTTTGTTTCAAACTGACCTTCTCACAGATACCTATTGACTGTATAACACCAGGCAAGTCACTTAAACTTCAGGGCTCCAAGCAACTCCCTACAGCTTTGTGTTCCCAAGCAGGTGCCCATCCCTGTTGGATAGGATCCTCACCAGAAGTACCTACACTAAAGATATCATATGTGCAATTCAAAACAAAATGAAATTTCCAGAAAGTGACCAAATTAGGGAATATTTCTTTTCAAAGCTTAAACTTACAAAACTCTAGGTTTAGAAAGTTGTCTGGATATAAGAATACATCTGGAAAACAAAATAGATAGCACTGAATTTGATGTTTATTATTTTATGCTCAAAGGAAAATTGCCCTACACAAAATCTAAAATGGTTTCCTATGGATTGGTCATTTTTAAATTCACTTCTACATGTATTTCATGCCTAATACTATGCTCATTTACAAAGTGATTTTCCTTTTGTAATGTGTAGATTCAGAGGATACAGAACAAAAGCCTTTGGAATTTGTATAAGACAAAGAAAATTTTCATGGACGACCAGAACAACCACAAAAATAATGAAAGATGCCTCTTCCATGGGACAGATAGTAACTCAGTGTCCCATGTCAATAGCCAAGGCTTTAATCGCAGTTATGCTGGGAAGAATGGTAAGTAAAGCAGCAGGTACCCTGTTTGCTTCAAAAAGTTCAGAGGTGAAGTATGGCTTTCATGATCAGCACCTGAACACTTTAAAGTGTGTCATCATGGAATCTGCTTTCTTTCTCAATCAGTCAACATTTGTTAAGCACATACTATATGTCAGGCACTGTGCTAAGCACTAGAGATAAAAATAATAAAAAGAAACAGCCCCTGCCCTCAAGGAGCTTACAATCTAATAGAAGAAGATAATACAAAAAGGAAGCTGAAAAGGGCATGAGAGAATGATGGAAAAGTAAGAAAAGACCCAACATAATGTAGCTAGGTGAGAAATGAAGAGCTAGCTGAGCTGAGTTCCCTCCTTAAATGGAGATTCAGAGATCATGACATCCCTACCCACCTCCACCCACACCCACCCACCTAGGCCCTCCAACTAGAGAGGCAGAGGGTAGTAATGAGGTGGAGTAACAAGGCTGATGAGATCTTACAGGAGGATGAGGTTATCCCAATAATGAGTTTCCCAGGGCATGGTGGAGAAGTCAGAGAAGTTCCAAAGTAGTATAGCCAGGTTAAAATGGATGTTTGCAGCGTCCCCATCCATTGAGTTAGTCCATCAAATCACAAATCTGGGATAGACACTATAGCTGAAAAAGAAAGAGTTTGGTCCAGAAATGAACAGGATTCCATCACACAGCACTTTCAGTCTTCAGTCCATACACACACATGCGCACACGCACACACACACACACACACACAATCACAATCTTTTTTTTTGCCTTCAATAGCCTTTCTGTGATGATATATGGCTGTGAATAATGGAACACAGTGATCTCCAAACAATCAAAATTATGGGTGACTCAAAAGGCAGTGGGTGAGACACATGCTGGTTGTAAAGAGGAACATACAGTGGGTGTAAAGAGGATGTGTCACATGGTCAACAATGAGGATGATATGAACAAAAATCGAGAAGAGTGAGGCAATCTGGATGGGTTGCAATCTGCACCATAAAGAGGTGACTTAAGAGACTTAGAGATTTAAGAGACTTAAAGAGATTTAAAAGATTTAGAGCAAGAAGGGACCTTCAAGTGAATCCAACCACTTATTTGACTTATGAGAAAAATGAGAGTACAGAGGAGGTCATTAGCTTTCTGAGGCTCTTAGCTGGCCAAAATCTAAGGATTTGAACCCAGGTCTCTCTGACTCTATAACTTCTGTTCTTATCTGCTGCACCGTCCTACAGCTCCAAAAAATCATCAGCCCTAGAAAGTATGAATGATTGCTAGGTATTAGCCAAAATACATAATGATATAAACCTACGGGGCCTAATTTCAGTGGTGGAACAACGGACTTCTGTTAGATATTTTTTTCGAGTTGTGTCCATTTCACCCAAATTATCACGTCTCTTTGCAGTAGGTGAATAACTATTTCCATAGAAGATTTTTTAGAAGTGATCAATATATTTTATTTTGTTGTGATGCAACAAATACACTGAAACAAAGCTTACATTGACCAGTGTAGCCTGTTTCTGAATCCTCAGCAGAAAGGAAGGCTGTATCCTTTCATTTTGACAGTATGATACTACCCCGCAAGTCTCCAAGTCATGTTTCTACCTTCATAATATCTCTCATCTATGTCCCCTTCTCTTCATTCACACAGCAGACACCTTGGTTCAAGTCTTCATCATGTTCCTCCTGGATAGTTGCAGTAGCCTTCTCATATTCCTGCCTCAAGTCTCTCCCCACTTCCATCCATACTCCTCTCAGTCATCAAAGTGACTTTCATAAAACTCAGTGCCCACAAAGTCCCTCCTCTACTCAATGAACATCAGTAAATCCTTGTTATCTCCAGAATCCAATATAAAATGCTTTGGTTGCATTTAAAGCCCTTTACAACCTAGCCTTTCTCTATCTTTGCAGTCTTCTTACAGTTTACTCACACACACTTAACAGTCCAGCTACACTGGCTTCTTTGCTGTTCCTCACATGCTCCATCTCTCAATTCTGGGTCTTTGCACTAACTATTCCCTTTGCCTCAAATGCTCCCACTCCTTACCTCTGCCAACTGGCTTCTCAAACCTCCTTCAAGTCTCAGCTAAATTCCACATTCTGCAGGGGGTCCTCCCTATGCTATGGTCTCCCCTCTGAGATTACCTTCCATTTATTCAATATATATCTTGTACATCACTGTTGGCATGTTGTCTTCCCTATTAGAACGTGATAATGATAGTGACCATGTTTCTGCCTCTATATATACCTACACTTAGCACAGCACCTAGTACATATTAAGTGCTTAATAAATGCTTGTTGCCTGACAGGCTGGTTGACCATTGGCCTTTGGGGTTGACTAGATATTTCCTGCCTCTCTATGTTGACTTTGCTTATTTGGTTGTAGTCATTGTCTATACAAAAGTTTTTGGCTATGCTTTTAGTAGAGTGACTTTTAGACAGGTTATAAAGTGCCATTAGCTTAATGAGGGAGACTGAATTCAACTTAACAAACATTTATTGAGCAAGTGTTTTGTGTAAATTATTATGCTAGAGCAGGAGAATGCAATGATTAAATAAGGCAGACACAACCTTTGAGAGGTTTATTGAGGGGGTGAGTTTTATATATAGATATGCATACATATGTGTATATATATATGAATAATCTAAAATGAGAGATTAAATGTGATGAAAGCAAAGAGAAAATTTCAACAAAATGAAATGAGATATTATTACTTTGATCACAGGTCCAGGCATTATCATAATTGGTATAATAATACACATTTCATAATCTTAATTTTGTAAAAATTTTGTCTTCTTTTTCATAGCTACAGTATGGGGAAAAGGAACTTATTTTGCTGTCAATGCCCAATATTCAGCTGATGATACCTACTCCAAGCCAGATGTCAATGGGAAGAAGCATGTGTATTATGTGCGAGTACTTACTGGTGATTACACTCTTGGAAATTCATCATACATTGTTCCTCCACCAAAGATAAATCAAGATGCTGTTGTTCTATATGACAGTGTGACTGATAATATGACAACTCCAAGCTTATTTGTTATATTTTATGATAATCAGGCTTATCCAGAGTACCTCATTACTTTTAGGAAATAATATTTTGGTTTCATATTCAAGAGCTATTATGTAGACACTTATTTGTAGCATGTTTTAGCATTCAGCATATTTTTTAGCTCATTGCATTCATTCTTGTTGCTGAAATTGGTACTTTTGGCATTGTCACCAGTGTGCTTTTTAATTTAGGTGTCTTGTGGTCATTCCCCAATTGATAAATTATCAAAGGATATGAAGTGGCAATTTTCAGATGAAGATCAAAGCTATCTATAGTTACATGAAAAAATACCAAAACCTCTATTGATTAGAGATATACAAATTAAAACAACTCTAAGGTACCACCTTACTCCCATCAGTTTGGCTAATATGACAGAAACTGAACATCATAGGTGTTCAAGGGGATGTGGGAAAATTGGGACATTAATGCACTCTTGGTAAAGAACTTTACCATTCTGAAGAGCAATTTGGAACTATGCCCAAAGGGCAATCAAATTGTTCATACCCTTTGATCTAGCAATACCACTGCTAGCTTTGTATCCCAAAAAGTTTTTTTAAAGGGGAAAGTACCTATTTGTACAAAAATATTTATAGCAACTCTTTGCGTGGTGGCAAAGAATTGGAAATTGAGCGGATGTCCATCAATTGGGGAATGGCTAAACAAGTTGTGGTATATGATTGCAATGGAATACTATTGTGATATAAGAAATGTTGAGCAGACTGATTTCAGAAAACTCTAGAAAAACTTATACTAACTGAAGCAAACTGAAGTGAGCAGAACCAGGAGAACTTCGTAAACATTAATGGCAATATTGTATGATGAACAATTGTGAATCATTTAGCTCTTCTCAGCAATACAATGATCCAAGACAATTCCAAAACACTCACGATGATAAATGCTATCCATATCCAGAGAAAGAATTAATGGAGTCTGAATATAAATTGAAGCATACTATTTTCACTTTATATTTTCCATGTTTTTTTTTCTTTTTGGTCTGTTTTTTCTTTCACAACATGACTAATATGGAAATATGTCTTACATGATTGCACATATACATACTATATCAAATTGCTTACTGTCTTAGGGTAGGGGGAGGTAAAGGAGGGAAGGAGAAAATTTGGAACTGAAAATTAGATTTAGATATAAAGGGTGATATCATAAACAAAATTAGTGAAGCATGAAAGAAATAACCTGTCAAACCTATGGATAGGCGAAGAGTTTATGAACAACCAAGAGAAAAAGAGGTTCATAGGAGGCAAAATGGATCATTTTGATTATAGCTAATTTAAAAGATTTTGCACACAAAAAACTAATGTAGCTAAAATTAGAAGACAAGCAGGAAATAGGGAAAATCTTTGCAGCAAGTCTCTCTGATGAAGATCACATTTCTAAAATTTATGAGGAACTGAGTAAAATTTACAAGAAAAAGAGCCAGTCCCCCAATTGATAAGTGGTCAAAGAATATGAACAGACAGTTTTCAGAGGAAGAAATCCAATATCAATAGTCATATTTAAAATGTTCTAAATAACTAATAATTAGAGAAATTAAAGCAATTCTGAAGTACCACCTTGTAACTATCAGATTGGCTAATATCACAGAAAAAGGAAATGACAAATGCTGCAGAATAAGTAAAAACCAATAAGTACAATAATGCACTTTTGGTAGAGTTGTAAACTGGGCTAACCATTTTGGAGAACATTTTGGAATTATATCTACAGGGCTATTAAAAATGTACTTACTCTTTGACCCAGCAATGACATTATTAGGTCTGACCCAAAGAGAACAACAGCAAAGGCAAAGGTGCAGTGTATGTGTTTATATGTGTATGTATATGTGTATGTGTGTACATATATACATACACACACACACACATACCTTACCTCTTTGTGGTGGCAAAGAATTGGAAATTAAGTGATTCTCATTAATTGTGGAATGTCTAAATAAATTATGGTATAAGAATGTGATCGGATACTATTGTGCTATAAGAAATGATGAAGGTGATGGTTTCAGAAAAATCTGGGAAGACTTGTGTAAACTGATGCAAAAAGAAATGAGCAGAATCAGCAGAAAAACTTATATAACAGCAATATTGCCAAGATAATCAATTAATAGTCAATTATTGTCAAGATAATCAATCTGATTAATACAATAACCAATCACAATTCCAAAGGACTCATGATGAAACCACAACAGACAGAAGGCCGATGGACTCAGATTGCAAATTAAAGCATATTTTCTTCTCTTTCTTCCTTTGACCTGGGTAATATAAGAATTTCTCTTTTGTAATATTTTTGTAATATTTGTAATAGTTTTTGTTTTTCTTGTCTTCTAAATGAGTAGGGGAGCAGAGAGGGGAGATAATGCATAACTGAAAGTAAAATTGAAGAAAAAGAGAAAATTGGATGCCATTGACAGTTTTTAGGGATAGTGTCCACACTTCTAGATTACTCAGGAAGGGAACAGCTGTGACTTGTCTCTGAAATGGGTCCCACTGGCTTGGAATTAGGAAGATTTATCTAACCTACCTAACCTACATTCAGCACACATGCCCTTAAATCCTAGAAAACAGAGCTAAATTGGATCTTAAAGATCATCTGTTCTAGCCTCCTTATAACATTTCTGGGCTGTTTACAAGCAATCCCTCTGTCAATTATGTTTGTTTTTCTAAGGAAAGGTGTCCTTGGTACTTGGTGTAGGGATAGGGACTAGACTCATGATTTCTTTAGCATAAGTAACTCCTAAATGAGAAAACTCCCTCCACCAATGCAGGTTGGCACTTTCTCAACAATTTATAGTCCTAAAGAGTTACCTAGAGCACTGATTTGTCTAGGGTCACACAGCCAGTATGTTGCAAATATGAGACTTGAAACCAGGTCACCCTGGTTCTAAGCAGGCTCAAAATAAACTATGAGACATGGGTTTTTTTTTTTAATGTATTGCATCGTTCTTGAAAAAGTGCAAATTTTTGTATTTTGGCTTGACATTTTCCTGGTATTTTGAGGGATATGTGGGCATTTGTCAGAATCAGGAAACTAATACAATGTGAGAAGGGCATTAATGTTTCAGGAAATGGTATAATTAGTTTTATATACATTTACCATATATAATAATCACCACAAACAAAAGGCAAAAGCCAACAAAATGAAGACCAGAGAAATATAGATTTAGAGCTGAATGGGACTTGAAAGGGACACAATTCCCTCATTCTACAGATAAGCGAGGATTGCCCAGGGTAACACTGACCTGGCAATGGCAGACCTAGGATAGTATTTGGGACTGTGGAGTAAGTGCCTTTCATCTTGAAGGATTAGAAGCAGGCTAAAAGCACTTCCAGCTAGCTCTTTCAACCATCTCCTTCTTCTGCCTACTGTACCTCACCTAGACTCTTGTATTAAGAAGGCCGAATTTATGATCTCAAAGAAAATCATACATATATCTGAACGGTTCAGAATCACAGGATATAAGGAATTCTCTAAGTAGAAGGCAGAATTATTAAAACATTTATTTAGGCTCCAAAGTAACAGACCCACAAACCAGCCTCCCCATTCCAATATTTTGATCAAAAGCCTCCAGGCCCAATAAGTTTGCCTCACAAGAGTAACCAGGAGGCCGCAGAAAAGCATGATGGTATTAAACCAAATCATATTCATGCCTCCCCTTCTCCAGTAAGGAGATTCGCACTGCCCTCAAGTCCTTGCTCGGCACTCCTCGGTCCACACATGGGTCGGCTCTACTTCTGGGTCGGCTCTGCTTCCGTGGCTCCTGCTTCAGCTTCGGCTTTATCTTCAGCTTCGGCTGTAGCTGTCTCTGCTGCCATTGCCGCCGCTTCCACCACAATCTCCAAGCTGTGTTCCAGCTAGCTGACTGCTTCCTCTCTCCTTCAGCTCTTAACTGCTGTCACCAATTGCCTCACCAACTGCCTCGTAGCTCTGCTCCAACCATTCAGCAAGCTCCTCCCACCACAGGCTTCCATTGGCTCCAGTCCTAGCCACTCCCCTCAGGATCCTGGGAGGCTCACATCCACATAGGTTCCACACCCAATAGGGGTCTGGGCCTGGGGCTTAGCACTTAGCAAGATTCAATGAAATAGCTGAATCACTCAAAGCAAACAAAGGCCGAACTCCTCAAGGGCACCTGTTGAACTAAGTGCTAAGGAGCCCATTTGGCTTACCAACACAACTCTTCAGCCAAGGCTCCATATTCAGCACCACCTTCAAAAATTAAGTTGTTTGTATCCAACTTGTGATTAGTTTCTCTCCTGAAGAGAAAGGTTATGGAGATTCTTTAGCCTCTTGGCCAATGTCTAGGAAACTCTTTTCCTTAATGAGGCTGTTAACAGAAAGTAGCTGATGTCCACACAGACCAAAGCAGAGCCACAATTAAGATGACTCGGGGTTACAGTGAGTTTGTCTCAGATATTCCAGATGGTAAGGGAGCAATTGTACCTTTTTTGTCTGTAAAACAATATAGCACGCAAACGCCATATCCTCTCCCTCAAGAGTCCCCCAAAGCTACCCCAGATTCAAGTTATTTTGGAGGTCAGAATCCTCTCCAAACCATAGCTTCCAAGGCCACCCTAACATAACTTTTACTAGTCAGTTGGTTCATAGCAATGATATTTAATAAAAAAGGGGAAAGGAAATGGAGGGAATGGTATCAGCATCTATATAGCACCTACTATGTGCCAGGCACTATGCAAAGGGATTTACAAACATATCATTTTAGTCTCACAACAACCCTGGGAGGTAGGTGCTGTTATTATCCCCATTTTACATAACACATGTTAAATGACTTGCCCAGGGTCACACAGCTAGTAGGTATCTGAGACTGGATTCCAACTCTATCCACTCTGCCACCTAACTGCCTCTAATAAAATAGTATGGTCATAAAGACTAATGGCAAAACAATCTTTCCAAAAACTGGAACTCACTATTCCATAAAAATTCACATACCAAATGGGAAGAATGGATAAGCAACATAAATTATATAAGATGTGGCCATAACCCCAGCATGGAGAAGCACACATGAAAGGGACATATGGGACTAGAGAACATGCTGGAGGTAGAAATTAATCTTCCAGTTCTACAGAATTACTGATATCTTCTGGTTCTCCACCTAATCACTGTGTGTTGGACATGTTCTGCACTATTCTCAGGTACTTGTACTTGGGCAATTGGGATTAAGTGACTTGCCCAGGGTCACACAGCTGGTAAAGTGTCTGAGGCTGGTTTTGAACTCAGGTCCTGACTCCAGAGCAGGTGCTATATCCACTGAGCCACCTAGCTGCCCCCTATCCTTTGTTTTCATGACCTTTACGAGGTCTTGCTTTTCAAGCCTGTTCCATTGACCAAGATTTCTATTTTTTTAATTTAATTTGTGTAATATATTTAGTTTTCAGCATTGATTTTCAGAAGAGTTTGAATTACAAATTTTCTCCCCGTTTCTACCCTCCCGCCCACTCCAGGATGCCGTATATTCTGGTTGCCCTGTTCCCCTGTCAGCCCTACCTTCCGTCACCCCACTTCCCCTCCCATCCTCCTTTCCCTTCTTCTCTTGTAGGGCAAGATAAATTTCTACGCCCATTACCTGTGTATCTTATTTTCTAGTTGCGTGCAAAAACTGTTTTTTTTTTGTTTTTGAACGTCTGTTTTTAAAACTTTGAGTTCCAAATTCTCTCCCCTCTTCCCTCCCTATCCAACCTCCCTAAGAAGGCAAGCAATTCAGCATAGGCCACATGCATATCATTATGTAAAACCCTTCTACAATACTCATGTTATGAAAGATTAACTATGTTTTGCTCCTTCCTAACCTATCCCCCTTTAATGAATTTTCTCCCTTGACCCTGTCCCTTTTTGAAAGTGTTTGGTTTTGATTACCATTCCCCACTGTCTACCCTCCCTTCTATCGTCCCCCCTGTTTTTATCATCTTCCTCCTTTCCTGTGGGGTAAGATACCCAGTTGGGTGTGTATGGTATTCCCTCCTCAGGTCAAA